>JAYECN010092873.1:0-27838 GCA_035222435.1 Microcambeva ribeirae
GAGGAGCAGAGCCCGGGCCTGCCAACCATCCTGGAAGTGGCAACTGTGTGTCACCCCAAGCAAGCTCCTGGAATGCCGAAACTGCTGGTAGGCCCTAGTTTTCTCAAAGTTTCCCCTTTTCAAGCAATTCTTCCACACTGGTACAGTCTTGTCCCATATGTATAGCATGTTCATATATGTCATGATGCATATCATACTATTCATTTAGGCTTTAGAATGTAAATGTATATTTAGCTGGACAATTTCATTTGTTGGATTTTTTTTTTTTTTTTTTTGACAAGCTAAAAAAACACTTTAAATAATAGAAAAGCAATCTTTATTTGTTTGTTTATATATTCATTCATTCGTTCATTCTAGTGACTATATCGCTGCTTTTAGTTGGGATAGGCCTTGTTCACCAGGTTATGCAATGTTCTGTTGAATTCTATCATGTGGGATCTTAAATCCAATAGATGTCAGTGTTTGAATGGCTAAACAAAAGTTGAATAATTAGAATGAGTTGCGTAAAGGTAAAGAGCAAAATTAAAACAAAATCAGATGTTTATTTATTTGTGGGCTAAGAAATAACCATTCTTTGTTACAGTTTTCCCACAAGAACAATCTTAGAAGAAGTAAATAAAGCTAAAATGATTTTAAAATAGAACTATTAATGCAATTCTTTAGAAGTGGAAAGGAAAATAAAGCAGAAAAGAACTGTCTTTAGATTAATATCTTATTTCTATGTTATAATGACTAAATAGAAACTCTTCGAAAGCCAAATGGAGAAGTCCTACATTGATTACAAATCATTTTTTACAAACAGTGAGACACAAGACAAATTATTATTAATAGCATGAAAAAGTCTGGAAATATATGCAGACTTTTTCTTTGAAAAATAGAGAAAGTAAACATATTTTTCTGCAAACAGCGTAAATATATATTCTTGGTCTCTGAAATAAGTGTGGAAAGGAGGATTTACATGTATGACAACCTCTGATTTGAAAGTCAGTTTGAGCAACTGCATCATCAGATGAATTTTTTCAGTGAGAAATTGCAATAATTAGACTATAAAAATAACATCTGAAGAGGCAATACTTATATAAATAGTATGCAACAGGAAATGAGTTATGTGAACTGTGACTTCAGCTTTATGTATGTTGGAAAATATTAAACAGTCTTTGTGTGAGTTTTGCTGTTAGTTTCTTGAAGAAAACTTAGACTAATAATATTCAGTATGTGAAAAAATGGAATAAATAATTTACAAAGAGTGATTATTTATGAATGAGAGACTGTTTCTTCGTGGGAGTGATGAATAGGAATTATTTTGTAATTCCTATTCCCACAAAGTACACAAAAAAATGGCAAACAGCAAAATATGCCAAATATTTGATATATGTGTGTATATATAAGCATTATCAACCATTTTACATGAACTACAACTAAAAGGAATAAAGCTAAAAAAGAAGCAATAAATTAAAAGAAAAAAAATATTTCTTTTCACACAACTGTAGCATTCTGTAGTATGTTTTTAAATACATTCTTTTCAGTCCAAAAAATAGATTAGTACATACAAAATTGCCAGTGTAACTCTGAAGCACATTTAAAGGGTTTCCAAGCACATTTCAACAGTAATGTGGTGGCTTCTCACCTGATTTATGCACCCTTTTAGTGCGTACTTA
Source organism: Microcambeva ribeirae (assembly GCA_035222435.1). Taxonomy (NCBI): domain Eukaryota; kingdom Metazoa; phylum Chordata; class Actinopteri; order Siluriformes; family Trichomycteridae; genus Microcambeva; species Microcambeva ribeirae. The sequence continues at coordinate 1,659 of JAYECN010092873.1, forward strand.
AACTGCTTTTCTGGTAAGGAATAACCTTTTCAGAATGAAATTGACATTAAAAATATCTGTTAGGCTATGAAAATAAAGCAAAATATGAGAATGAGATCCTTTGTTATATACCAGTTATATACTATCTATTCAATGAAAGTGAAGAAAAAAATCAATAATTATTTAGATTGTGTTTGAAAATAATAGTTAATCTGTCCCATAGAAGTGTCTGGGACTTGATTTTCTCTTCTGCTTGTTTACCACTAACTGTATGAGATTTATGTGTATATTGGAACATAAGTTACTTAAAAAAGCAATGGTTTTCATTTTGATTTCCCTTTAATATTTTCCTGTGTATCTGTTAATTACTAATGTTTCAGAGATGCTATATAATGAGAGATTAAAGTTTATTCTGATCAATGTATGCACATTAGCTTCAATAAAGTACATCAAAATGAAAATTCTGAGATTTAAGTCATTGTCTCTAAATGATAACTAAATTTTCCTAGGAAAAAATAATTAAATCATAATGCTTGATTTTAATATTAAACCTCTGTGCTTTATTTATAGCTCTACTAATAACTGAACTGCTATAAAGCAAACTTGCAAAATACCCAAAACATTACATTGCACTTGTCATATAGCAGCTGCAGGAAAGGAATAATATGGCACATATGTAAAGAACTGAGACAATTTGTAGCAAACAGCAAATGATAAATAGCATAATTAATGCAACTTTGTTCTTTATTCAGCTATATGATCTTAGCAAGTAACTTCAAGAGATGAAAGGGCTTTTCTTTAAGAGACAAGTTCAATAACAGAGCTGCATCTAGAATCTGTATTAGTACATGTTGGCCCAGGCTTCTTCTTAAAAAGGAAGAACTAGGTGATAATGAAGTCATGGAATGAGAAGTCGAGTGTATGCTTTTGGATCTGAAGTCTTGGGTGTATTCCCCAGCTCAGTTCCCTAAACAGAGAATCATACCTTGAGCATGAAATGATGGTCTAGGGGCTTTTTCTGAATAGCATAAAGAATATCAATCATGAACGAAAATTAAATTCACGGATAAATACACATTTATCTCTCGGGAGCCGTCTTACTTTGATGCAACTTGAACCTTGGAACTGGATATTGGAAATGACATCTATACCAGATCTAGAGAGTTAATAACATTAGCTAAGAAATAGTAGTTTCAAAAAAACATTTGACATATCTGGTTTACAGATACATATCAAACAGTCAATTTTCTGCTAAATTTAGATAATATAAATGATTGATTAATCACTTTTGGGTTTTCCTACGTGAATTCCCAAATGTGAATTCCCAAGTTTTGCAACTACAGCTCTAAAGACAACAAAAAGGTATTGGTATTGTATAATCACTCTTTAATACATTATATTAATGAATGGCCTGCAAGGTCACAAAGTCTGGCCGTGCCTCGCAAAACTGTGAAAGTTTAAGAACTGAGATTCTTCACTCCTGCATATATGTTTTATAAATTCATACATTAGCTATTGCTATAAGAAGGGATGGAATTTTATAGGGAGTGGAGTTCTTGTGCTTATAAAAGAATGTCGTGTTTCAGGGGGCAATCTGAGCAGCCCATCACCCCAAAGTGTGTCCACTTGATCATTTAATATGACAATGGATTAGTGCTCTGATAAGCAACTCATTTAGACTGAGACCACATTACAAAAAAATCAGTGAACCAGAAACTGCTTTCTGTTTTCCTAGGTCTGGTTTAAAAACTTAGTATAAAACATGAATTTTTAAAAACAAGCAGACAATATTATAAGAAGAATTTCAAAAGTAGCTACTGTTTCTCCTTCCTCATGCCACAGAATATAGGTGCATCAGCGTTAACTTTCAGCCTCCTTATAGTCCATATTTATGGGAAACGCTAGTCTTTCTGTCACCCTTTCTGTCAAGTTACCAAATATAAATTGGTCCACAAGAACTATAGGACTCACAGACTCTACCATTTTGTCATTTGTTGACCAAGTGACAAAATGCATTTTTTAATAGATTTCCTAGACGTCATTTCTGTATCCTTTCAAGCTTATCATTGCTGGAGTTTGTTCTTCCTGAGGAAAGCAAGAAAAGGATTCAGGACATAAAGACATAAAGGAAGTATAGAAAATGGAATGAGGTATGTATGTATAGAGGAGTATGGAGGAAGAATATAATAGCAAACAGGGAGATCATTGTGATCTGAGTTTGGGAGCTAATATTCTTGCTAAAAAGCTTACAAAATAAGGAAAAATTTCAGAAATCTGTTCTGAGGACTTGCATGTGAACGGCAGGGAAGTACAGACTTGTACTTTCTTGCATCCTTGTGCTAGGAAGTGTTACTGAGGTTTGAGTGTAGGGAAATTGTAGAGTCTTGGAGGAAAGTAGGATTCAAACAGGGCCTGAGAGGAAAGGGGAACTAGACCTTTTCTAAAATAATATTTAAGCCCATCCTTAACTTCTCTGTGGTATGTGCTAAGAAAGAGTCAAACATTTTCTGAGCCAAAAGGCAATGATGCCTCAGCATTCATAAATCTGTCCTCAAGCATCCTGTTAGCTTTGAAATGAAGCTGAACCTAGTGCAACAAATAATTTGGTTTCCATGCTGTGGTAGTACACTAAACAAGGATTTTTGTTTGTTTGTTTGTTTGTTTGTTTAGAAGGGGTGAGGGGAGAAGCAGACTGGCTTGGAACAGAATTAGAACACCTCAACTCAATGTCCTGTCTAATTGTATCCATAATGCATTCAGTTTTCCCTAAAACACCTGTGGAGACTTTATGGTTACTGTAATCTAAATACCTATTAAGTGAAAACATGCCAAAAACATCACATTCAATATCTATGGAAATGACCTATTTTTATTACAGTTTCAAGAGAGGGAAAAAAAAAATTATATTTCTATTAATAGAGAAATGAATGGACAAGTAATGCTGGGTCTAGCTACTATAGAGGTAGGCATATCTATTATATGTGAAAAATGTAGGATATAGCCAGGGGGGATGCAACATGTCAAGCAAGTCTAATGTCCACTTCATCATTCAGCTTTCATCATTCAGTAGGCATTCAGCTTGCAGTAAAGAATGAATTCTCAACTAGAAGAGCATAAGGAAAATGGAAAATTGCATATTCTCCACAGAGCAGGCATTCAGGATGCCAAACATATGGAAAATTAAGATAGATTGGATGTGCAGGACCACATCAAAACCTGAAATACAGAAGTAAGTGGAGAGACAATAGTCCTCAAAATATCAAAGGAAAAAAAGAAGAAAAAAAAAAGGTTCACATGCTGAAATAGTGATTTATACTAATAAAAAAAAATGAATTATGCAAGCAGAAAACCTCCTATCCTTTTATAGATAAACAGGTTAGCTAAGAGCATAATCTTGACATCTAGAATATGTCTCTGTTATTTACACCTATACTGTAGGTGCTTATTCTGTGGCAATGAATAGACATGGTAGTTCTTCACAGGTTGACATGAATATTATAGCTGAGTTTATATTTACTCCTCAAAATTGCTAGCAGCTAGACAGTGTGAGCTTAGGTGCTGTTCTCTTTTCAAAGGAACTTAAGACAAGAAAAGGCACTTGTGAAAAAGTGTATCCAATTAACCCTTAACAGAGTAATGTAGTTGAAGCTATTTCAGAATTTTCCTGCCTGTGAGTCTTATTTAGGTATGCTCCTTACAATGATCCCTGCATTGTTTTAACATGATTTCAAGTACATTTACCAGAAAATTAGTTTTACTCATGGTGGTGTAAATTCAAGCTTTCTCTTTTCCCTGATCCACCTTTAGAATTCTTGAAATCAAAGTTACACCTTTTTTCAGCTGGAGTGTAAAGTGCTATGATAAAGTGATGTTCCTGATGTACTGTGCCGAAAGTCCAACAAATTATGTTTTGCATTTATCTAGCATATGTTAGTTAAATAGTTCTTTAAGTGCTGCATGTCACTGCACTGTAACATGCATTTTCTTGCATTTTCCCATTTCTGAGCCTCACAGAATCAAGTCCAGCTGACTTTCGCACTAAAGTCCAGAACATCACATTTTCTGGCAGCATTTTATTACAGGGATAGGAGAATATGTAGAAAGAAGGATTCAGTTCCCTTATTCTATTTTCCAGCCTCATACAATGAATATAGTGCTTGGCTAATACATATGAAGAATGGTATAGGTCAATCTGGTATTTACTTGCCATATTTAGGTCATCATGCAATTTTTTTTTTTTTCTTAGACATGTACGGTGGTGTTATCTGAACAGAAATGAATTCAAACAATCCAAAGGGAACACCACAGCACATATCAGCTTGTAACCCACGTAGCAGCATTAACTTCTTTTAACTCCAGTAGAGGTTGCTCTCAAAGTCTCTAGAAGAAGGTGCTGTTTGGTCTTTTAGGATTATTTCAAAGACATTTACCTCTGCTTTAAGAAGATTGTCGCACTCAACAATCTGTAAAATCAGGCAGTTATCTGTTTCTCACTCAGCTTCCTCCAACACAGAACAAGTTTTGATTGTGGGACACAACCCCAAATTAAGATACCTGAATTTAGTGTTTTTATATGCAGGTCTATATATGCACGAGATATCTGAGTTGATCGTTTGATTGTGATACCTATACATTGATGTATAAAGATATTTTATATGTTCTAAAATATTTTGCAAGCCTCAAGCTTGTACTCCAGAGTCAGGAATCTTTCACAGTTCTTCAGTTGTTTATGTTGTTTTATATACTTCTGGTCAACCCAAAAGGTTTAAGTGTTTTTTTTTTTTTTTTTTTTTTTTTTTTTTTTTTTTTTTTTTTTGTAAACCTACTTCTAATTAAAAGCTAGAACTGAATTTAACTCACGAAGTCACTAAAAGCTTATATGTTTATTTGAAATATGCTTGTCTTTTGAAACTATGGGATCCCCAGGTTGACGTTTTCCTATTTTTTTTCTGAAGTAGCAGGGGTTAAAAATTGACCTACAAAATTAAATTTTCATGTGTTCCTATGACTCTCAGAGCTGAAGCATTATATATTCAAAAATGCATTAAACTACATAGTTCATTAATTCATTAGTCTTTTATTCTGTGTTTCAGGTTGTTAAATTTGTTCGTCTCAGTTTCAGTGTTTTTTTGAACTCAGAGTATAACTGAGGACTCAATTTATTGCTGAGAGAGTTGAGTGAACCCTGTCTGTCAACTACAGCAATATTTGTTTTTCCAAACCATGACTTTATTTATTTATTTTTGTTAACTGATCTAAGGGCAGAGGTAACTTTTGTTACAAACTTTCTATTCAGGAAACTTTTTTTTTCTGTGTCTTTATTTTATTAGAGATAGCCTGTACACATTGCAATTATTGACATCATGATATCTAGCCTCCATTTTGAATTTGTCTCTTAAATACCTTCTTTCCAAAAACACAGTATTCCTTTTTCTCCACAAACAAACTGAATGATGAAATTATGGTATTCCTTTTATTTTTTTTTCTTTCTTTTTAAATCAATATCTCACTGGATGGAGAACTCGCTTAGATCAGAGGATACCTGTTAAATCTTGCCTCAACTTAGAGGTCCCTCTTCTTAACAATATACCTTACTTTCTGCCAGTAAATATGTTTTCTTTGTCACTTTTGAAAAAAATCCTCTTTTTTTTATTTACCTTTTTTTTTTTTTCTCTTAAGAAAAGGAAACTCTCAGGTTTAAAAGTTTTCCTTCAATAAATAGAATTTAATTAATTTCTAGTTATTTTATAAACAGAGGAGAACAGAGTAACCGTAAGTACAAATCTGTTTATCATCATGACATCTAGGTGCCTAATTTATAATAAAATCCTGAAAAAAAAAATATCCTGCATTTTATTCATGGTCATAAAATGTGCTCATGATTATTTCTAACAGTTTTATCCCACCTTTTTTTCTGGCTCATTTTTTCTAATAATATCATGGCTTTCTAAAATGTGACTTGATAACAATCTGATGTGATCAAAGATTATTGATGCTGTAGGTGTGCAGATCACAGAAAGTTGCTACTTGACAATCCATCTCTGATGCAATTTCCTTCCAATGAACACACACAAGCCAGAACTATAGAAGTCCTTCTCCCATCAGATCAATCTATGACAATCCACATATTTTCAATTAACTTGAAATTGAATCCCAGGAAGTTCTGCTATAGATGTTTCTCTTGGAAATTTGCTTTTCATTTATCTTTTGATGCTCCATAGAAGATCAGGGATACTTAAATCTTTTTGAACTTCAAGACATCCAAACTTTCTCACTTTCATCTACATGATCCTAACTGAAATACATCATATATATATGTATATGTATATTTTTTTCCCCAGCTTCTGTCTACCCTGTCTTTTCTTATATTAGATAAAATTTATTTCTCCCAGTCCTCATGGCTTCTTATAGTGTTTGATTCATGCTTCAGACTGTCAAAACTTTTTCTAATTACTGTCTCTGCTGCCATTCATTTCAGTGGCCAAAAGAATCTTCAGAATAAATTCAATTTCCATATAATAGCCACAAATCATTATATCCAGATCATGTTAAGAGAGGCATTTTGTGGGGAAGAAGAAAAAAAAAGACTGTTAAAGACAAATTAAAAGTTTATTTTTCTAGAAACATTAACTGTATTTTATTTCAAAGTATTATTTTCACTGTCTTATTTAATATAGTATTTTATTTTTCTGTTATTCATCATCTGCAAGTACTTCTACCACTCATATTTTATTATCTTTTTCTATGCATTCCAAATTACTGTAACATAAGCATTTCAACTTCTACTCTGCCAGAAATGGAATGCTGACTATTCAAAATATTTTAATAGATAAACTAAAAAAAAACAGAATTTGAAAACACTCCATTGTATTTCGAACAGTAACAAATAACAATGCTACAGAATGCAATAGCAATATGGGAGTTTTGTGAAATAATGTGCAAATAATGCCATAAAAATAAAATAATTCCAAGATAAACTTTCATAATTGAGATGGTAACAAACAAACAAACAAACAAACAAAAACCCTGAACTGTTTTTCATAAACAATGCATTTCCCACCCCCAAAAAAAAAGGAAGTTTTGTAACAAGTGCTTTAAATGTCTTTCCTGTCCTTTAATATTCTTCCATTTCTTCCAGTAGTTCAATCTCTAAGTCTTACTTTACCCCACTTTTCTCCCGTATTTAAGTATAGATAAAAAAAGGACACACTTAGATATTGTTATTTGAAAATGAATATTAATTCAATATTACAGATATTCCCAAATTTATGTACAATGTTTTATCATGCTTAATGAATTCATTTATGTTATATACTATGAAAAGATGAACTCAAGCTGAATCTTTTTCAGTTTTCTGCTGGCAGAATAAAAGAAGGCCTTGAATTTCCCTACAAGAATGCCATTCTAAGATAATAGCATAAAAGAATAGGGACACATGATTTAAATGTAACAGTCCTTACCTGTGAGAATATCGATGCAAGTTCTTGAAAAAAAAAAAAAACTGTAAGATATTTTTGCTTGTTACTATAGTTCTTAATTTGTTTACTTTTGCTCTCATGACCCAAGATGCCATGAAGAGTCAATACTATTAATATATTTAAGTAAGAGATAGAATAACTGCAAGATAGTTTTGCTTGGTACTATAGTTCTTCATTAATTTGCTTTTGCAAAACTTCAAGTAATCTTCAAGTAAGAGAGAGAGTCTTAACGTATCAGGAAAGGTATTTCAGAACCATAATTTAGGTAACCAATTTACTTTGTAACAATTTTCCATATATATGTCAAGTAAGCACTTTGTAAAAGCCTCCTTCACACAGAAAGTACTCAAGCAGCTAATCCTAATCTCTGGTTTGGTTATCTCTTTTTAAGTAGCGGCAAAAAAGAGTTTTTAATACTCCACTCCTCTATCCATGCTCTCCTAACTAGTTGAGTTTTCCACAAAAGGTGAGCAAAACTTCACTTCATCCTGCTGCTTCGTTAGCCTAGTTACGTTCCCTAGAAAATAAAAAACAAAACCAAACATAGATCTACTTTTAAGATTCTGAGACAAAATACAAAGAAGTTCTTCAATGCATGAACTATAAAGTTCACATTCTGAACAAAATGCTTGAGAAGAGTAGTTTGTGTCTTATCCTTCTTGATTTCTGACTAATGTTATTCACACAGTCCTATACCAAGTTTGATGACTGGCCACTGAGGATTTAGTATGTTTACTATTGTGAAATTGGGATGCCTAAATCATATTATATAGAATGTAGCTATCCTAAATCTTCCTGATTGCATTCTGAATGCCACAGTGCAAGTATCTTCATTATACTAAATTTCCTAAAATTTTACTTAACTGAATCTATCCAGGCCTTACCAGCTATACACATACACCATATTATACGCATATATACCATATACCATTCCATGTGACCCAAGTTGTTTTGTATCCATCCTGTTTGAGGATAAGACTACCAGGAAGTGTATCAGGACTAGAATTTTGTTCTGTTTGATTCTATATTGTGCACAGTGACTTACATTTTCCTTGATATCACTTTAAATAGAAATACATGTTTGTTTCTGCTTTTCCCCTAAAATATGAACTTTAAACTTCATTGCTTTTCATATCCTACAGAGAGTCTAGATGAAATTTTGAATTCATTAAAGTTTGCTTTGGTTAAGTCTTCCTTGTGGCTCTTTATGACTAATGTATTGCTATGCCCTGAAATAAAATGGGGACAGAAATCAAAATTTATAACTAAAATAAAGAGAGCCTTCTCCTAGTCTACTGTATATTCTATATTCCAACAATAACTGGAATAATTAAAAAAAAAAAAAAAAAAGTCTAGTGTTAGGGCATCCTTTAATGCAGGAGGAGAAGCAATGGAACAACATATTTAAGGCTTCCATAATCTCTGTATATCTGTCTAAATCATCAAGGACTAAAGAAAAAGAGAATCTGTATAAAATACAGGAATACAGGAATAAGAGATAAATTGGTACCTTTATTCTCATCCTTTTTTTTTTTTCCTATATAAATTAATGTAATGAATGTACTTTAAAATACTGACATTCTAAAAAACAAAATTATGCACTTCTATACCTCAAAGATGAAACCATATTTTCACTTATGATCATATACCATCTTGCCAATATCAGCTAAGGTGTCAGGTGGTTGTCAAATGGGGAAAAGAAGCAGAGAAACATTTAGGAGATGCAATTCAGCCAAGATGATCTAGAGAATTAAAGGATGTAATCAATTTCTGAACTTTAGATAATGCAAAGACATATTGCGTTATTTTTTTAGGAGCAGTGTTTGAAGCCAGAGAGAATGCTTACATACTTTAAAGGAAGTATGTTCTTAAAAATACCTAGTACAGAACAAAAAAGCTCAAAATATTTTGAATGTTGATATCCCAGAGTGCAGGAACCTGTCAGTAGGAAAGCAAAGGAAATATTTGTTGTAACCTGAACTATTGCCATCTGAATGTGCTTTACCAGAACGTCTTATCTTCCTAAAATACTTTGTTTGGATACAGAATATATAGAATGAGGTCTAGTAAAACCTAAAATATATCTATTAAAATTGGAACAAGTGCTCAAGTTGTGTTGTACTGTTCTTTAGAGCGTTCCTAATTAAATTCAGTCGTGTCAGTGAATCTTTCTTGACGTATCAAACAACATCCAATAGACTGTTAAGAGTCCTTGTATGTTTTTTTCCTCTCTCTTGTTTAGTTTTTAAGTTTGTAGTTCAAACATTTTATACTTATAGTTTTGTGTTTATTTTGTACCTCCTGCTCCATTGAAATGTGTAATGAAGTATAACAGACTAGATTTTAGAATGTGGAACAAACAGAAAGACAGGAAAAGTCAAAGATAAATCAAAACTATCTGGAAAATAAAGGAGCTTTTCCTATCAATACCGATCCTTTGGCAGCCTATAGTTTAGTTAAAAGACCACTAAACATTATCATTTGTTGCAGCAAGTTTTAGTTTGGGTCTTAGTAAGAAATGGTTGCATACAAAGTAGTCATTCCTGCCTAACAAACCTGATGTGCCTTAATATTTTATACCTTCTTACTTTTCATTACATTACATAATAAAAAGGGAATCAAAGCTGAATTCAGAGAGAACTGAAGCTGAAATCTGAGTTGGGATGTCTGTTCTGTGACTTGATCTGTATTTTATCTATGCAAGGTTATTCTACTTAATTATTTGGCAGTACAAATCTTTTGCCACATTACTTTTTTTTTTTTTTTTCAAAATTTGGGAGAAAAATGAGAAAGATGGCATGCTAAAAGCATGGTGAAGAATATTCATCAAAGCCTTATTAAGAAGTTTTAAAAAGAGAGGATGAAAACCAAGAACAATGTCTCTCTGAAAACCAAGGAGCAGAGTTGTAAAAATAAAGTTATAGCTAAAAATAGTTTAAAGTCCATTTTAAATTTTTCTTCTTTTATTTCTTTTGGTAGAAAATAATGTAGTAAAAGTTCAGAAAAGGATAGTAGAATCCAGATTTCAAGGTAATTAATATGGAAATAAATCAGAAGGCATGAAGTGGCATTGCATGACAATATGGATCCAAATGAAATCTGAACTTAGAAGCAAGAGGTTATGATTTTCAGAAAGGTAGAATAGATGCTTCAGAGAATTACTAGAGTGGGAGAAGGAGAAGAAATTAATGAATAAATAAAGAGCTAATGATATAAGTAACTGTGGAGAAGCATAACAGGAGAGGACATACGAAGTTGAATTCCAAAAAAAAAAAAAAAAAAAAACCTAGAGACTAAACTTGTCCTCATGAAAGATCAGGATAAGAAGAAAAAAGTAGTAGGTGGAAGCAATAGGATTTGAAAGGTGAGAAGAGAAGAGTAACTTATAAGGGTAAATCAAGTAAATGAAAAGAGAGGAAACAGAAGGGAAGAAAAAGAAAATAGGATATGGGGACATGTTCTGATAAAGGCGAGAGGTAGGACATTGAGATAATAAACTTTAAAGGAAAAAATGATATCCTAAATAGGTTTTAAAAATCTAACTGCAGACACAGAATAGCTCAAAATTGGCTGGGGCCTTCTATGGTATTTTTCCTTTTTGGAAGGCATTTTCAAAGAATGGTGAAGCTGAAGCTATGTGGTGATGTCTGATATTACACAATGTAGAAACCTATGATAGGAGAAGGTGCTGCTTTATTTTCCTAATCCATTATCTACTTAACTGATTTGTGATTGAGTAATATGCTGGGCTTACAATTAAAATATATTTTTCTCTGTATAAATAAATGCATATATATACAGAGCCTGGGAAACTTCTTCAGTGAAACATCTTAAAAGAATTCTGACTAGCTTTCACCATCTAACAGCTTGCTTTCACCATCAATCTAACAATGTTGCACACTAATACATTATCACAGTGAATGCACTATGATGATATACTACACTAATACATCATCAGAATAACTGTGATAAGACCAGTCACTCTGATGATACGTTATAAAAGAAACATTTATTCCGAAGAGGGGTAGCACAGATATTACTAGATTTTTGCAGAAGACAATATCAAAAACAGAATGATTTATAAACTACAGTAAGTAGGAACTAGGAAAATAGTATTAAATAAATAAAGGAATATTTTAAAACTTCAAGATAGCATATGCTACTATAATTTGTTTTTTTCCAAGCATTCTTATGAATCCACCCATAAATAACTATTTGATATCCAAACTTCCAGTATATCTAGACAATATTAATATAGATTGACAAATATTATGGCCCCGGGCACAGACAATTGTTAATGTACTTAAGTAAGAAAGATCTTTTAGATAAAGAATGAATCTTCATATGTCTCTGAAAAATCTTTAATACTCCAGTGATGTAAATTATTATCAGAATCAGTATTTTAGAAATGATAAATATGCCTGATAAAATATGCCTGAATTGGTCTTCATAACCTCAAAATGAAAATATCGATCTGTATTGCTGACAACATGTATTAATTCTATACGTTAGTGAGATTCATATGTAAAATAATGTACATGAATGTCAGATAAGGACATGGATAATTCAGATGTGATCTGCTCTCTCTCATATCATTTTCTTTTGCATCTTGAAAATCATATTTGAATCTCATTTGAAAAACAAGAGCTTGAAATAGGAAGATTGGATGCAGGTAAGATAAGAAAATTTACTTAATGAATTAAGAGTTGAAAGAGGGTTTTTTGGTTGTTGTTATTTTTGTAAAAAGAAATCATGTGTTTTCCTCCGTCAAAATCATCTGCTGCAGAATTTTGAAGTTGTGATGTTTGTAAATCATATTTTCCAAGATAAATGGTAAATTAATGGTAAATTAAGTGGTGAATTACAAGTTAATGTAATATCTAGGGGGTTAATAACCACACAAATATACAAGTGTACAAATAAATTGAATAATCTGAGTTTAAAAAGATTAAAATCACATAGAAATGTGGATTTTATTCTGCTGACTACTTTTTTTTTTTTTTTTTTTTTTTAAACCAACTCTGATAAACTTTTATGACATACTTAGGTATTTTTACTTACAGGTATTTTTCTTACTTACAGGTATTTGTCCTGCTCAGCACTCTGAGCGATCTTAAAGTGTTGATTGAATATATTTTAGTAAGCCTCAATCTGTCACTCTGTTAGCAATTAATTAGCAATCAGATATGAACCTCAAAACCTAGTCAATATAGCACTGTTTTTCTGTTGTTGTTGCTTCTTGTACTATATTGGTTTTTATGGCTTACTATACAGACTTGTAGTTATGACACACAGAAACTATTAATTGCTGACAAGTCTGCTAATTGTACTGAAAAAAAAGCACTGAAATTGGGACAAAATTTGCATGACTAAAATGATCAGAGCAAAAGGAACTTACAGGGGAAAAAAAAAGTAAAAATATTAAGTGTTAAAAGAAAACCAGTATCTTATGTCACTTTCTTTTAACTTTGTTTATACATTAGTGTCAGCTTCACTGTGTGTAATGTAGGAGCTAGGAAAACTCTCTCCCTCTTTCTGTGCTCAGTGTTTTGTGATTTAAAATGAAATCCTGCAAGGTAAAGAAGATAGTAGCATTTATAGGCTCAGTAGAAATGCTAGTTTATGATAAAAAAAATCTGCCTATATCATGCCCCAGGTAGGTATTCAGTTTTATACAGATGATAATTATCTGGTTTCACCTCAATCTACAGAGGCAAATATATTCATTACCTTTCCTCTTGCTGCAATCACTTTCTGCTCCACAACGATCACGGTGACTCAAATGTCTTCAAATGTCTATTTTTTTAACTGTTCAGCCCAATTAAATTAAACTCCAATATATTGTTCTCATCACATAGTTAACTTGATAATTGCTGCTTCTGAAGAAGGAGCTATGTGCTCCTTCCCCACAGCATTTTTTTCTTGTTATCTATCTCACAATTCTTGAGTTAATGATATCCTAAATACATTGCAATTGTAAGATATCTCCAGATAACTGTAAAATATCTGTAGATATCTGTAAGATAACTGTAAGATACAGTACATATAAAAGGAAAATTTACATTCACATAAAAAAGAAAAATTCTTGTATCTCTACTTATATCAAATCATACCTATCTTGAGGCAAATCAAAAGGATGAAGTGAGGGAGGAAAAGCCTTCACTGTGCTTTCCTTTGCATTCCTTCGCCCTTCATGCAGTTGTGCGCTGTGTGGGTTCACAACATGTTTGTGAGTTTGAGTAGTGCTGGGATGTATAGACTTTATGGTGATTCGAAGAACTACAAATGTTTAAAAGCAATTTTTGCACTTAAAACATATACAACAGCCCTATACCACTGGAAAAAATATTTTTAACTGTAAAATATTTGACATTTTCTGCTTCTGAAAAATGGAAAGGGATTGCTTTAAAGATGTAAGTCTTTTCACTTAGGAGAACATAGGAGAACTTAGTGTTCATATAGGAGAACACTGTGGCGTTCTCCTAATTGGAAACAATTATTGTACTCCCTCTGCAAACTGTCCTAACTTTTACACCTCCAACTGCTTTCTATGAGGTTGTTATTCTCTAAATCCAACTCTTCCCTTCTTGATTAGAGACTTGAGACATAACTGGGCTTATGACATGATGTTTATTGATTATAAAATGTACCTCTAAACAACTAAGAATACCTGAAATGGCTCATAAACACAGGATTGTTAATGGTAATATTATGCACAATTATATCACTGCAAGTAATACTGAGTAACTATTCATCACTCAGTATTATTATTGATACACACATTACTTATAAATCACACACATAAGTGCTAATAAGTTGCTCCTATTGCTTTTCCTCCTGTGTTTAGTATTAAAGTGCAAGCATATCCCTCCTCACAAGTTAACCCCTTCTAATTTCATCCTCATGTGCTATATCTTTCAGACCTGATAGAAAGCCTAGGGGATTTACCAAGGGTTTTCCCTCTAGCGTCCTACAGACTAGGATCCACAAGTCATCTTCATAACCATACATAAGCACCTATACTCCCAGGATCGCAAGATCCCACCGTTGTTTCTTCTGCACTTGTTTTTATACTTTATTCCCCATTTTTTCCTTTCCTCTCCTTTTGCTTTTTCCTTTCCTCTTTCCTTTTCACCACCCCTGTACCTCCTTCTCTCAGTCCAGACTCCTCTTAAGTAAACAACCTGCACCTAAATACTTTTTCCTCATTTGTCTTAGTTCTGTTACATCCATGCCAAATTATGAGACTTATCTAGATAATTTCTGCCTAATTTGGTGTTACTGGAAATTAGAAAATTCCCACTGAGTAATGGTTCATATGTGAATTTTTCAATTTCACAAAGCATTTTCGAGTGGGAATGGTTGTGAAAAATATACTTTTTGCTAAATTAATTATATTTGCATCAAATAAATTATGTGAATTGTGAAATATGCTTTTACTTTAAGAACTGGGTGATTTAATCTTCTTTTACTCTGCCTCTGAATCTCACTGAAGCTGGCATAGAAGTTAAGACCTACATGTAACTACTAAATGAGGTTATTTAGCCTTGATGTTTGTTTTGATTGTTTAACTTGCATAAATTTCTGTTTGGTCAATCTAAGGACTTCTGAGGCTGCATGTACAGGAAGTTAAAAGAACTATTGGAAGGATCATATTTCCTCATTCACTTCTGGTCTTTTGGAGGCTTTATGTACCTAAGATCCCTTCTACCACACCTGAGCCTTGACTTCAAAAATGCTTCTCACTGAAGTCATATCTGTTGCTTTTTTTTAGGGATTTCCAAGACTCCATACCTGTTGCAGACCTCATGCTTGCTACATATATAATGCAATATGCAATTGTACATATTAATATATTTTATCATATCCTAAACATTTTCAGCAAATCAAGGTTAAAACTTGGTTATTTACTGTGTAGATGACAGGGTCAGACAAAATAGTCAAGGAGACCTTTCTGTTGAATCACAAGGTTCAGAGAGAGCCCCCTTGATTTCCAAATTCCTCCTTAGGGGAATCTGGGAGTGGCTGGATCAAATCTTAGTCCCAGACTTGCTCAATGGTTTATGTGTAAAGGATTACATGCACAATTAATCCAGAGATAAAATTTAACAAAGTTTCTAGAATTTGTAAAATTTCAGCATGCTGTTAGCTACTTACCAAGGATCTTTCACTGATAAGAGATCAGCTAGCCTTGAGGAGTAACCTGGAGAGGTGTCCTGAGTCAAGAGGAGATTCTGGTATCACAGCCTGATGCCATGCAGGAGAGATCTATGGGCTCTGGGGCTGCCTCCCTATTTATGGGATAAAGTGATTGACTTATTTTTGCATACCATCCAAATTTTGGGTGGCACATGCTCAATTAGCACTTGGTTATTGTGCTGTTATCTGTCTCTTCAGAGTCCATCAGGATGTGTCCCAGAAGAATGCAACTGTCATGGCTGTTATTGATTGTTATTGTCTGAATGGGGGAAGAGATCAGGGACACATCATGAAACATCATAACCTCCACTGGGGTTATCACTTGAACAGGTTGGAGAAGGGCTGGGGAAGGGGCACAGCTCCACAGTTATTCAAAGATTAACCCCAGCAGCAGAGCACTAAGATGAGAAGAGTCTCTGATGCCTAGTCTCTAGTTTTATTGAAAGCATGACTTCCTGCTCAAGAATGTATAGGACTTGATGCTTTCCAATAGTCAGCAGAACAACAATGTTTATTTTGCATGAAGACCAATCTCTTCCTTATCTTAAACAGGGATAGCTAGTTCAAGTGTTGATTTATAATGGCAAAGACTGATCTTGCTTTTGTATATATTGAATTTAACAGTTATTCTTTGTAGACTGAACACTTTGATATTTCTTGACACAGTGGAAACTTTGGATCTAATCTAATCAAAGTGGAATCTTTGAATGCATTGACAAATACAGTGATATGACTGAACCAACTTTGTGATAGATAAGACCTTCCATAAATCAGCCACATATTACTACAGTTAACACATACATTATTAGGCGCTACCATATTGTTTCATCAGTTAAATTTAATTGGAAATGAAATTCTCGTTTCTCAATTTCTGATACTTTAATATCTGTAAAATTGAGTCACTATTTTCAATGGGATGTAAAACTCATGTATAACTATGTGGAAATACTTTGATATTGATTTTAGATTATTTCAAATAATACATCTTGCACTTAATTTTCATATTTCTTCATGAAGGTAACATCTGAGTATTTCTTTTGGTGTTTTATTTTGTATACTTTAAAAAAAAATCAGAATAATTTATTAATTCTTTAGAATTTTCTCAAGCTTTGTTTTTCATTAAAGAACATATTGTAAGAAAAGCCCAGTGATCTTCACTAAAATTGCTGAAGAGATTTACTCTTAATCTAAGGAAATTTCCAATATTGTCTATTGTAATTGTTGGACATAAGCTGTAAAAAAAAAAAATAAATGTTGTCATTTTTTGTTATTGTTAAATATCCTGTCAGGATATATTGTAGTAATAATTAAATTGTAATAAAGTCTTCAAATACAATTATCACATGTGCATACAATGCATGCAATAATTTAGAATCTTATTATTTATTAAAAAATGCTTATTTTAATTTATAGAGACTTGTAAATTACATATGTTACATAGCATAGAGAATAAAAACTCTGTGAGCTGAGCCTAGTATCTCTTACAAAAATCCTTGCATAAAAGTTGAGCTGAAGATGGAACAAATGTTTTATCAGACAAATATGAAATATCAATACCATTTTTACTCAAATTTTACTTCAAGTTATACTCTTTTTTTCTGGAAATTTAAGATTTATTTTGCAACTTATTGCATCATTTTAATCTCTGTTAATTCCTGTAAGCTTTGAGTGTTTTGAGTTATTCAATTACATGGAGAAAACCCTTAGCTAATAAAAGTTTAATACAATTTAAACTCCCTAAGACCATTAAATCTCAAATTTGTAATGCTATCAAATGCACATGCCACTGGAAGAGATTCAGAATTTAATCTTTAGTCATTTTGCAATTATAATGAATGCAAATCTCTGTAGGAATAAAAGATAACTCAGAATAAGATGCAGAAATTTATAAGTGAGAATGACCAAAGTTTATCTTCACAGAGCACCCTCGGTGCTGATAAAATATTGCAAAATTTTACATTGAAATTATATAACTTCTGGCTACTTGTTTAAAGTAATTATTGGTAGTGAATTTTTATAGTTATACTGCCAGTCGAGATAGGCTAAATA
Source organism: Microcambeva ribeirae (assembly GCA_035222435.1). Taxonomy (NCBI): domain Eukaryota; kingdom Metazoa; phylum Chordata; class Actinopteri; order Siluriformes; family Trichomycteridae; genus Microcambeva; species Microcambeva ribeirae. The sequence continues at coordinate 19,364 of JAYECN010092873.1, forward strand.
CATTCTTTTGAAGGAAAGTCAGTGAAGATTTGTTGTCCTTACCTCTGTGTCCTCCTCCTCTGGGTAAGTTAAATTGGAGAAGTATTTTGTTCTGTGTGCTGTGAATCTAGACTGACTCACAAACTACATTCACTGAACAGAGTTCTTCAGTTAGGAAGTACTTAAGCAAATTTAGTCATTTGGAAGAGATCTAGCAATAATACAAAATATCTGGTGTTTTGATTTTTTTTTTTTTCCTGCAATAAGCATTGCAAAAACCTGACTTAGCATTTAGCAAAAAAAAATAGCATTTAGCAAAAAAAATAAATAAATAAATAAATAAAACCTTCTTTCCCTTAACATGAAGTTGTTTGATGCAATCATCAAAACTCTAAGAATGTTTTCTTGTAAAATGTGTCTTTATGAATTCATCTTGCTCAAACTAAATGAGGTTTGAGATTACTAGAAAGACTTTGCATATGCTTTAGTTTCCATGATATATCATTGTTTCTTTTTTATCTGTTGGATGTGTCTAATGATATTGTCACTGTATATCATCAATTGACTGCTTCATTTGCCTTAAAAGTTCATTCATTCATTTCAACAAATATGCTCTTGAACTGTCAGACATGATTGTAAACCTATTGTCTAAAACACTTTGTATCAGTACATATTCATAATAATCACTACTTCTTACTTTGTCTCCCTCACCGTACCCCACTCCTTGAGCAATTATAAAGTAGGACAAAATCCTCTTGAAGGATTGCAGCCCTTTTTCTATTTTGGGTTAATCATATGGGAAGAATATCTTTTAAGTTTACTGATCCTTACATAGGAATCTGAGTGGATCAAAGAACCAAAGTATTCATGGTCTCCTGAATTTCAGAAACTGTTGGAGAAGCACTTAATATCCAGGATGAACTTGGTAAGTTTGAGTCATATCAATTATTTGTATTGCCTCAAACATCATGGTGGGGAAGGATTAATGATAACCTTTTGTGCAAAGTCGTCTGGTTAAAATGGATGCATAGAAAAAGCATTTCCCTATTTTATTACATACCTCAAATGGGAACATTGTGGACAAAGTACGATGGGTCTTCACCAGTCATTTCTTTGTGGTAAACTGTGCAGACGAGAATGCAGAAGATGCTGGTCTAAAGAGGACAAGAGGAATAAAAGGCTAAACAAAAGATTAGATGAGGAGTTTATAAGGTGAATTCTTTTACATGAAGCCTTGACTTTGCAGTGCTTTTGCCAGGGACTTAACTTATTTTTTTTCCACTGAAGATTTATTGGATAAAATAGCATGGAAGTGGGACATAGAACACAGAATTACCCTTATTACTGGTGTTCATTAATAGTACTGTTTTTTTATACATTTGCCAAGAAGAGAAGAGTTAAAGAATGTTATAACACAGGTTATTTTGTAAACTAGTATGACATTTTCTGGAAAATAAGAATACTCTCAAAGATCTGAAATGCAAGAATCTTTTAATTCACGAAATGGTCCTAAAGAAGGTGCCAGTTGACTTACCGCACATCTACCCACCTACATATGCTCCTCTAGAAAGAGTCCAGTATGTGATTCCAACTGTGATAGATTCCTTCCTTCCAGGTGCTCAGGGTGGCTTGGGCGGCCACTCAGGCTATGTCATCTACTTGAGGACACAAATAAAGCATCACTAAAGGGGAATCTGAATATAACCTACTGTGGTTTTCAAAATATTTTTGGTTATAGCTTCTGGTTATAACTAATTCAGTGAAACCTGTTGTCTTACTATCCACAAAAATAAATAAATGAACGAAATGAAATGAAATGAAATGAAATGAAATGAAATGAAATGAAATGAAATGAAGTGAAAATTGAAGCCAGTCCTCCAAATAGATACAAGCTTTAGTAGAAAAACATATATTTTGCTTTGGTGGCATACAGTTATAATAACTCATGCTTGCATGCAGAGCTTTAGCAAGGTTATAGTAATATGAACACTAGGTAGTTACATTAACCATTCTTGTGCAAACCTATGACTTATTATATGTCTATCATTGTATCCAGTAACCTCCCGAGTAGTAAATAGCTGAAAACACAAAAGGACGATAAGTCCGATATATATCACAAATATCTTTTACAATAAATAATACTTCAGTATGCAGCTGGCATATTTCAGGAATAAAGAAGTCCTTTAATAAATGTTTTACTATTACAGATCCATCTCCATCTGTATAGCATTCTAAACAAATGCATCAGAGGAAGATAAAAATTTCCACTCTTGTTCAAACTGAAAATTACATTTTCGGTGAGTTTCACCATTGCAGTCAAGAATGCTTTTAAAGGAGTGGAGCAATAGGCAAATTGAATACATGTAGTGGAATAAGTATATCAGAAGAGACTATGGAATAGTGCTAATAGAGGGGTTGAATGACTAGCATTTGGACACAGCATAGTTCAGAATTAAAAATTCAAGACCGTATATTTCACATGCAGGCCTGAGTGAAACACCTCTCTCCATCCTCAACATTTCCCTACTGGCTTGCTTTAAGCAGATCTTTGTTTAGGATTACTTGGAGCAGTGCTACTCTCAACTTATCCAGTTTAATTTATCCAGTAATCTGCATATAGAGCAATGAGACAGAATGAAGGCTTTGCTTTATGGAGCAGAGCTTGCCTACCTTCCAAATGCTTAAGTCCTTTTAATAAAGTCTTAAGTGACAAGTCTGTGGGCTAGCTTATCCTGTGAGGTTTCTGAAAAAAAAAATCAGCTCATTTTTAGCAATAAAAAATTTAAGAAGTTGTACTTATTACAATTCTGTAGAGTGAGAGCTAATGAAATAGGGATATCAAATTATGTATTCAAGACTGTGAATGTTTTCACAGTGAGTGTTTTAAGACAGGGCCTAGACTCTGAGATGCTCTGTAGTTAGCTGCTGGCACAGCAAGCACAGATTAGAAGAAAACAACTGTCATGAAGTTCTCTGTCTCTGATCCACCTCACATAATCAGCATCATCTCAATTGCAAATGACCACAGAAGTAATAGATTCAAGTGAGATATACACACATATGTCAGAAAGAGGTACTACTTGCTCTCCAGCACAAACTCTCAGCACATACAGAATAATGCTTTAAAATGCTAAGCAGCTGAAAAACACCTTGGCTTTTGTCTGCAGGGAAGTGTTGCTCTTGGAATGCTAATTTTTGCATTATGCTAATCCCTTTTGCAGCAACCAGGGAAATTGTGGGGCTTCTGTGGGTGTTTCTCCACTGTTTCAGGCAATCACTGCATTAAGAGATATCAGATAACCAAGTCTGACAAGTCTCCCACCTCAGCTGTTCTTGGCAACTGTGTTTCACTGTAAATGAGACAATCTTAATAACAGAACCAGCAAAACAGTGCATTTTATCTTTCCTTTATCTGTTACTGATTTTTAATATATTTATAATATTTTGATTATATTTATAATATTTTGATTATACATCTCTGTCAAATGATGACTATTTTTAAAAATCACTTGACCCAGATATTTTTTCCTTTAATAAATTTCATTTTTAAAAAGAGAAGTTTTGAATAATAATTAATTTTATTGCCAGATAATTTCATGTTATTTAAAAGGAAAATATTTCTCACAAAAAGAACATGTAGGAGAAATATCACAGCTAGTTCAAATATGTATAGATATAAGTAGTATAATTTCTCTGTTCTTGAAAGTGATTGGATATATTCATGATGGTCCAAATAAATTTCCCTCTGAACTTCTTTAAAATTGATGCAGCTGTTCAAATGACAACAAATGATATCTTTGACTGAGGATGAATAATCAAACTCTAACTGCCATTTGTTCAAAAAACTTGTCTAGGTCTCTTAAAAACTGGATTTCGCTAATTGTATAATTTTATCACCTACACATGGTGATATTAATCTGTCCAATTTCTTTTCCAGGTTTCCTGAAAATGTGAAGAGGCAGTACTGGACCTATTTTATGACACTCCTGAGGTTCATTTTATTTTATTTTTTATTTTATTTTTTATTTTCTCCCTCTCTATCTTTTTCTCTGAGGATGAGGGACTGTTTGTATCTCTTTGCTTTTATTTTCATGCTTTTGCTTTCATTTGTATCTTTTCACATTTCTTTGTTTTATACCATTTTGTCATTTTAGATGAGTGACACTTCTCATTCCATATTCTACTTGGTAGTTCCTTACAAACATATTGTGAAAAACTAGGTAAATTAAATGTTAACTTATAGTATTGTCTACCTTACAAAAATATTTGCAAAACTGTAATAGATTAGTCGTAAATCACAAAAGCCTAGACTCTGTTGTGACAGACTTTCTAGTTCTTCATTTTTTTCTATTATTTCAATGAATGTACCAAGCACAGAACTAAGTATAATGAGAAAGAGGACAGAGCAAATGTACTTCTATATGCATTGGCTTATATTGGCCTTTTTTAGATTAATGGTACAGTGTCTACCTCAGTATAATATTGCACATTTGTTCACACACATGCATTAAAATATGTACACGCACACACACACGCACCTCACAAAGCAAGAAATGTTCAATTAAAATTTTGGCTTTAAAACTGATTTATTTCAATTTATTTCAACTTGGTTGTGAGAAAACAGTGAACAGCTTCCTAAGCGTTACTGATAAAATACTTTTGCAGCTGAGATACATTTCTAAGCAGACAGATTACATTAATTCTTTTAGTAAAACTTGCACTGTAAACAGCAGTGCTTGGCAACAGTTCTGAACATCATGAATCCAAATATACTAGCAGAGGTGCATTACCTTCCCTTCAAAGTAAATGAGATTTTAGAAATTATTATTCTTTGAATGAAATCATCTCCATAAAGCATTAGTCAATTATAAACTTTAATCAATATAGAGTTACAGGATTCTGGTAGACAACTTTAAATAACACAACAGGAAAGTCTTTTTTGCATTGGTTGTATACTAATAAAATTGTTTAGGTAACTGTGAGCCAGTGTTTGGGTATAAGTATATGTATATGCACTTATGGGTATAAGTGTATGTATATGCATATATGTATATGCATGCACACACAATTATACATTTTACTGAGAAGATGGGAGTTCATGCTTCTCCTGTTTTCTTTCACTGCTTCAATTCAGCTTAAAATCTAGCCTTGAAATATGGCTAGGTTTATCTCTGTGACATATATTAAATGTTTACAAACAGATGAAGCAGGATATTAACAAAAATATCATATTTATTACTACTCAAGTTTTTTGTAATTTAAATAATCCTTTAACAAGCAGAAAAAATTATCAACCAGTACTACTAACCTCATATAGCATCTTTTATTCTTATACACACCTCCAGTTGAAAATCAAATATTTTGTGGTTGTTCCTCTATGGCAAATCTGATATTTTATTACAAAATATGCTTTAATTTTAATCTTGTTGATCAGATCCCCATCTTTTTTAATGCTTTGTAATAATGATTTTGAATGATCGTAGCCTACATTAAATATATAGTCAAAGTTTAAATTTTAATTAAATTATGTGTAATTTACATTAAATTTATAACTTAAAGATCCAGTTTTTCTTTTCCAACAGATGAGTGACAATCGACGGCATAATTCTGCCCTCATTTGAGTTGCAGTTTGCTCACCAACTTTATTGTAAGCAAGATCATGCCTAGATTGCAATGGTATTTATCAAAAACTTTCTAGGGACAAGTGTGGTTTATTGTCCACTTTACTGTCACTTGCCATGGAATCTTTCCTGGCCCTTGTTAATGTCTGGGAAACACTTTTCCCTTGCATTCCCTCACTAAAATTGTCCATGAAGATTTTCCAGAAATGCAATGCTTCAGATACTCTGGAGACTTGCATTGGTAGCTCTGCACCTGGAAACTAATAATAGTGCAGTTCAGTCACAACATCTCTTTGGGATGGATTCACCTTGAAATTAAACAGTGATCTTGCAATTTACTGAAACTCAAGTCATGTCTTTTTTTTTTTTTTTTTTTTTTTTTTTTTAAGACAGAGGTCAAAAATACAGAAAAAAAAAAAGCTGTTAATATTAAGATCAAAGTTATAAGGTCACTCTTCCGCTCACTGAATTTAGTCATCTTGCAAAGATGTAGATTTGACACAACTAACCAAGGATGCTACAGGATGATTCACTGGCCAAAAGTAATTTTCCACAGTGTGAACTTTTTGTCTAAGTTAGTCTGCTTAACATCTTTATGGTCATGGGAAAGAAATAGACACTTCTGGCATCTAAAGAAGATAGAAAATCTAAGATAGAAATCTAAAATATGCAGATTAATTCTGCCCTTGTAAAGTTTTCAGTATTGTTTTTCTCTCCTTTTTTTTTTTTTTCCATTGACTACAAAGGCATCCTAGAACAATTGGTTCAGATGCATGCATTTACACTTAAACATTTATGAATACTTAAGATTATTTAATTCCACACAACAAATCTACATTTCCCATGTCTCATATTTCTTTCACTGATCAATTTTTAATTGAAATGTAGTTCCTTTTATGCAGTATCTTCTGCAGTGTTCCAGGGATATTATTTAACTCAATTTAATTCCCTAAACTTTAATTATTTTTAATTTATTCGGAAGTTAGTTCTGATCTGTTTTTTTTTTTTATGGGCCCATCTCACAGAAAATAGCAAGATAAAGCAACAAAGATCTATTTCCCATCCTTAACCAGTCATTTCTTTGATAAAGTATAATATTCTTTCCACTTTATTTCTACCTCGAGAAGATAGAAATATATGTTTGTGTTAAATATCTTTATCCATTAAGCTTTATATTTTATGTTATTATTTAAAGTGATAATACTATTAATTAAAAATATGTTGACTGATTTTATGCATTTAGCTGACTAGTTTCACTGGGTTAAATAACCAATGCTTTTATTTAGGTGCTATTTTCAGTATATTACTGACCATTTTTTCTGCATTACTCAAGCTATTTTCTAGTAATTGTCTTAAAACATGTACTGCCAGAACTAAAAACAGTACTTCACAGATACATAGTTACTGGTACTTCATAAAAGCTTTAATATTTTTTTTTTCCTTTCAAATAGAAAAAAAAAAATTCCTCGAATCTGAAGTAATTTTTAGCTGTAATTTTCAGTAATTTTCAGTAATTTTTTCAGCTGCCAACCTGCTATCTGATAGCAGAAATTCTACTTTTCGGTACTGAATCTTATGATCTTACCCTTTGTCCATTTGTATTTTCCCTTTTGCTTTAGACCACTCCTCATGAAGGATCAAATTGTTCTCCCAGGATATTCCAGTGCTCTTGTGTATTGGCAGTAACTAACTCAAAGATTTGTATCAGCATTACATTTTTTTTTTTAGCAAGTTCTGTTTTTTTTTCTGCATAATTAATTAAAATATTAAGTATGAGTAACTTGAGGCTTAGTCTACTTCCAGTGTCTCCAGCCTGACTTTTTCATCTCAACAATAGTAGTCGTCATCTTTCTAGGCTCTACTTCCCAAAAGATTTCATAACTTATAATATTCTGGTTGTATTTTCTGTAACTAGATATGGTTATTAACATTTTACAGTTGAAGTAAAAGAGGAGTTAATTTTGCATCATAAATATGAAAGTAAATATGTATATATATAAAAAAAAAAAACAAAAAAACTGTTTTTTGGAGGGATTGGTAAGGGGGATGCTCCTCCTCACCTCACGCTACCAAATCAAAACCAGGCAGGTCTCTCACTGTGTCCTTTCAGATCTGCCAGCTACCTTCCTTCATGTCTGAGACTGGGGGGACAGTCTCAGGACAAAAGGACAAAAAAAAAAGGAAAAAAAGAAACTTTTTAATTGTTCATGGACATGTATTTGGTGACTGCACCATCAAGCTTTCAGAAATATTTAACTAAAGGGAGTAATCAGAAGAAGATACAATGTGGTCTTGCTTCCAATTTCAACTAATCATGAATGTGCTACACTGAAATCCACAGAAGAGAAATTACCTGTGCAGAGCAGCCTCCTAAGTGACTGACATGGGAAAGAAAGCTGTAAGCATATAGCACTACTAATGTTATTAATCTGAATGACAGGGAAAAAAAGAAAAGATAACAATAGATGCTCACTGTGAGCAATGAATCATTTTGCCAGGACAGTGACAGTTCTGAAAGGACATTCTTCTGATCACTTGCTTAAAAAACTCCACTATCTGCATTAAAAAGTGGAACAGCATCACTTTTTCTTTATTCCCTTTTTCCTTTCAAGTGCATATTGACAGTATTTAATATCTCCTTCTCTTCTTTCCTTTCTTCCTATTGTTTCTCCTTTCCTCCCTCATTCCCTGACTTTCCTTCATTTTTTTTCTCTTTCTGTTGCTTATTTGAACTTTGACTTTTGAATTTTTATCGTTCCATCAGATCATGTTGAGTGTTTTTGTTCATTAACTGAAGCATTTTCTTTTTTCTTTTCTTTTCTTTTCTTTTCTTTTCTTTTCTTTTCTTTTCTTTTCTTTTCTTTTCTTTTCTTTT
>JAYECN010092981.1:0-27836 GCA_035222435.1 Microcambeva ribeirae
TTTTTTTTTTTTTTTTTTTTTTTTTTTTTTTAGGAACAGATCGTAAATAAAGAACTAAAATACTATTATGATACATATTTACCCACTGGAGAAGAATGGAAAAAATGAAAAAAATGAAGACAGTGTACCAGAAGGTATGCAGTACGATTAGTGCTCCAATTGATTTTTTTTTCCTTTTTTTTTAGTGTTTTGTTTCATTAATCGTAAAGATCTCTGCCTTCTGAAGCAATATGAAGATGGCAGATCTTACTCTGCTATCAGAACAAAATGGGTCATTCTTCAATTTAGAAAAGTCTTTTGGAATACTAGAAAGTTACCTGTTAATATAGCTTTTAGCTACAATACGTGTTGTCCCAGCTGAGATGATAGAAGTACACAGCACTCTGTAGGGTAAGAGACACCCCTGGATACAATGGACCCTGCGTGTGTGTTGTTAAGGGTGGGCATTTTCCCACAAGAAATTCAGCATGGGGCTAGGAAATAAGCTCTGTCCCCACATGCTGCAGAACAGCTAGCAACACGTTGGGAATCCCCACCAGGGTGGGAGTTGTGCTGTTTTAGGCAGGCAGAGCTATGAGTGCTCCTCATGAGTTGCACAGAGTTCAGAGCCGAAAAATTTACAACACTTGTTTGTTCTCTGAGCAAGAAGCAACACACAAAACTAACAATGGAAAAGAGCTATAAACTTCTTGGTCTGTATCTTAACGTCTGTTATTTATTCCTAATATATTTTTTTCTTTGTAAACTAGTTTTCTCTGCTCTAGTGTTCTCTGACTCTAGCCATCCTGATCCCAGTTATCCCATTGCATAGGCCCGTCTTGCATAGCGAACTACAAACATGTAGCAATGCAAAGTATATTCCATCCTACACCTACTATAGGGCCTGCAGGCATCTTTGCCTGTGATGTACAAGCACTTTGCAACTTTTTCATTTACTTTCAAGTAAAGATGGACAATTGCTTTATCCAGATTATAAATTCTTTTTGAGCGACAGTGTAGTCATCTTATACTTATGTCTAGTATCAGTGGACTATGATGGAGTTTTAGCTTATTGGTGATTCTAATATTAATAGTGCTTACTTGACCAGTGTTAGGCTAATGACCTCTGAAAACTAGGGCTGGGGAAAAAATTAACCTTAAGCATGGTCACATATTGTGGTTCTGCCATTGCAGAACAAATACGGGAGCATGGTGATGAAGTGCAGTGTGATATTGTTAATGTCTGGTGTTGTTAATGGCTTACGTGGCTGAGTCCTGCTTTGACACTGATACGTATCCCTTGCGTAATGCCAGAAGTCGTTCTGGGTACTTGTGATCCTCAGCTAATGAGTGAGAATGAAGGAGAACCAATGCTTTGGACTCTGACACCTCCTGGGATCACAAGCCTGGTGCTTCCAAAAGAACCAAGTGTTTTTTATCAGCCTAATGGCTTATATTTAGCTATTAATAATAGCTAATTTTTAGCTGTAATAATAATGATAAAATATGCTAGGAAAATATAAGAGAATAGCAATTCTAAGTATACCAAGCTTTTGGCTAACTAGCTTATGTCCAAGTGATTTACCATTACGTGGAACATCAAATCTAATATTATCTTACATGTTGTTCTGTTCAAGAGATCCATTTAAAGAGCTAGGTCCACTTTTGTAGTTCATTACTATTAAATATTCATACCAGAGCAGTGTGTGCTTTACAGCTTTTATAACTGTTTATCTTTAAATAAGAATATGATGATATAATGTTAAGTTGAAAAATATATCATCTTTTGAAAATATTTTCTAAATGCGTTCAGTAAGAGGAAATTACACTTTTTGGAGGAAGTGCATTTGAGCTCAGCAGTAGAGCCTGCGCTCGGTTTGCGATTCAGAAGTTGTGCAGAAAGGGGTGCGAGGGAGCGGGCTGGGTGGGCGCGGGCAGAGCCGCTCTGGGGCTGCGCGCGGCGGGGGCAGAGCCTCCGTGGGGCAGAGCCTCCGTGGGGCAGAGCTGCTGGCTCGCCGGGCTTGCCGTGTTTCTGGGGTCATTGAACTGGATGCTTAAAAGGGGGTGGCCTCTAACTTGCCAGGTATATGTATTTGCTCACTCTCAAGCCATGTGGAAGTTTCCCTTTCCTGAGACCTTGAGCTGGGAGTGGAGGACCTTTCTTGTCTAAGAGTTCAGGTCTTTCCATCGTTTTCCCAATGCATTTCTTGAGCCCTGCTATCTTCAGACTTGTCCACTACCTATTTTCGTATCCCTGAGCAACTCGCTTCTCTCCACTCTTCCTTTTTCCTTTCTCCTTCCAGTCTTCCCCATTGTCTCCCAAATCCCTTCTTGCTCCAAGCTGATTCTGACCCTCAGCTGTCCCTTCCTACCTCCTCCTGAGACCCCTCCTGCCTGCTACAGAGATCCTTCTGCTCTTCCCTCTATGTGCTGCTCTTGCTGCCCGTGCCCCGGTTGTTGCGCGGGCCTTTAGCAGGCACCATTTTCCACCCGCAGAGCTAGATGAACCCACGCACTTGCACAGTTTCTTCACGCAGCCTAAACCCTGGCCATTACTTTTTGCAGGAATTTATTTAAACAGGCTATGCTCAACACATCTGCTTAGACTAAAAGCTGGTCACAGAAGAGAGTTAGCAGAAATTAGGGTCCCTACCCTTCCTGCTGACACAGGGTACTGTGCGTTGCCTTTGGAAGCTCTGGTTGCTCCCGTCTATCTTCCTGCCTTACAAAAAGAGATTACATATGCTGCTTTTTTCTGTGCGTCTCCGCAACAACACACGTGAACCGTTAGAGCCTGTTCAGCAATGCACGGCAATGCAGAACATGCTACCTGCTCTCGGTGTTGCTCTGCCAACTGGAGAGCTTGGCTTCTGGTCAGAAAACAAGCACAAAGTCATATTTAAAATTCTAGATTGCAAATTGTCAAGTGGCAGAGAGTTGTCTCTGGAAATGTTTGTCTCATATGTTGTGGAAGCGCGGGCACATTTACAGAAATCACTAATGGCCCTGGTACCAGGCTTTTTGAGTGCAGATGCAGCAAAATCCACAGTTTTGAAACCTGTGGATTGAAAGCCGTGGGTTTTATGTGTTCCCATCCAAAACCATGAAGTAATCTAGATTAAAAAAATGGGGGGAGTGCCTCAAACTTGACTGAAGTTAATAAAGTTTAAATAAATAAAATATTAAAATCTGAAGCCAGAAACTGATTGCAGAAGGCCTGTTCAGCTCTGCAGGTAGATCCCTCCCTCCAGACCAGCCCTCTTAAGGCTGTTAAAAGGATTTAAGTTTTGACCTCATGCTCCACTAGTCCTAAAAGCTAGATTTTCACACCCACTCTTGAACTCTTGCTATTCAGCAGCATGCTCTGCAATATGTTGTTGTAGGCATGATGGTCTAAAAACAGATGCAGACGAAGAGTTTGAAAGGAGAACGTCTTTTGCTAAGGAATGTTGTTAGCTGTCTTGCAAACCTTTTTTCTTTGAAACTTGTTGTGAAGGAAAGCAGTAAAGCACATAAAATATATTACCTTGAAATACTGCCAGCTATGAAATGGATTACAAGTTGGCTTTATGAAAAATACTGTTTTTCAGTGGCATGCCATCCTTTGCAGGCAGCACTGTAGAGATGGATTTATTTATTTATTTATTTATTAATCTTTAAATGACATTATATGCCCCTCTTCATTAGGAAAGCCCCTCCAGCTTAAGTCACAGCACTGCCTCAGGCTGTCCCTTGTGCTGTGGCCTCATCTCTGAAATAGGACGTGAGCATATCTCAGTGAAGGCTGTCTCCCTCTGTGAAAGAAGACATCCAAAGTGGAGCACTGAAGCCTTGTTTCGTGCTTGTCCTGTAACAGTATAACATGATGGAGACTGGGAGCAAGGTGCTCACGTACCTATTTAGAAATGTATAGCTATTTCTTTTTATCCACTTTATAATCATCCCTTTCCATTTGTACAGGATACTATATCATAATGAATAGTTCTGCTATGACAGTTTTGCACAGTTTCAGGTTTAATTGCCAATTCTTGCAATAATACAGACCCTGGGATGTCTTTCCCAGATGTACCTGGCTAATTTGGATAAAAAGCCCAGCTTCTTTCTCAGTGTTAGCAGAAATGTCAATGAGACCAGTAGGAGTTTAGTATGTCCACAAATCAGACAAGTTAAAGGACGCTTACCTGTGGACTGAGGGACGTAATTTTAGGCACTCTGCCAAAACCAAAAAAAGTCAACCTCATTCTATGCAAAGGCACTGAAAAATGACTGACTGCTTTGGGGGGCAGTTGGTCCCTTTAACTGTTGTTGAGTGTAGATGCTGAAAATGTAGCACTTTCTGTAGCACCTTCTGCTGTAATTATAGCTTTCCCTGTGTATCTGTATTTGTTTTTGTAGTATGCCCTAAGAACTGGCATAACTGTTACTTTATGAATTGTCCCTGTAATTATTTATTTGCACATTTTTCTTTCTGTCATTAAATCTATTGTGGTAGCTAAACACTTTTTGCCTAATTGAAACAGAGAAGTTTGATGCAGAAAGTTTTGAAAAACATTTTTGTCATTAAAAAAAGAAAATCTTCTCCAAAAGGAGACATAACCACCCAGAAGAAAGGGAATACTTTAGAACAGCCAAATTACAAGATTTAGGCCATCATTTTTTGCAAAGGCTCTTTATGGTAATAGCTATGTCATTGCAATTAAGAATGCTAAATTGTATCAAGGGAAAAACTGGGTAATGATCAGAGCACAATCCTAAAATTGGGAACTCTAGCTTCTGTTTCTGAATCTTTCATTTTTATAGCTGTGAGAAATTCATTAATTGTCTCAGAGCCTCTTCTCTCCCATGAAAGAGGAATAGGGTACTTGGTTATAATGAGTGCTGTGAGACCTCCCTGCACTTATGAGGTCCAGCAAGGCTTTGAGCAGCATATGTGTGAGCCCTTACTATTAAATAGCCCTGGAAACACTAGTGAAAATGTCAGGCTGACTCCATTAGTGAGCTCTCTGTTTCAGATGTTGCTGTCTGGGGAACATTTGAGAAGAGCAGAAGGAAAAAAGAAGCTACCTTATTAGAGAAGACAGACCTACCGAGAAACTGCTCTGAGCTTTACAGCTGTTGAAAATGTTCCTCTTCTTTTTTTATTATTTTACTGAAGTCTTATATGGCATTTCTTCCAGGTTCCCTGACGGGTTTATTATATACATAATGTGCTAAAGGTCAGTAGTGGCTACGTTCCCATGGTGAAGAGCTCTCGGCGATTAGTTTGTGTCCTGCCTCTCTCTGAGGATGCTCGGCTGGGAATATTGCAAGGGCTCCCTTTTGTGTCTTAGGATTTTGTTGTTGTTTTTGTTGATTTGTTTGGTGACTGTAGCTGTCATTGGCATTTTGGTAGCGGGTGGCCTACCTGATTGGTGTGAGCTCTTCACTGCAGGACTAGTGTTTCTGTTAAACTTCTATATGCTCACTAGTGATAAAGTTTTTATGGGGGTTAAATGATTCATATAAGTACATAATTACTTAATGATGATTAAGTAGATTGATCAAGATGGTGAGAATGAAAACTGATGTTCTGCTTTTCCTATTTAAAAAAAAAGATGTTTCTGCAGTTCATTGAAATCTAAGGGACTTCCCCCATTCCCCTGTTCCTCAAATGGGAAACAAGTATCAAAATGCTCTCAAAGATCATTTTAGAAAAAAGTCTAATTTAGGAACATCCTTTTTCTCATACTCCTGCCCCCTCCTCCCTCCCTTCAAATTTTAAGAAGCCTAGATTATTTCAGTGAGCACTGGCAGGGATAAAATTCTGAACTTTTGGATCCTTTTACACACAATGTTCTGGCATCACTGCTTATCAGTCTGGGGTTTGTGTCTGTCTGAAGTGTACTTGAATGTCTCCCATCTTCTTATCTACAAAATTGAAGTGAAATAGAAACCTTGAAAGAACTTTGCTACCAGTCTAGTTCAACTGAAAGTAGCAAGATTTGTTTTAATAGTTGTGATTGCTCATGTCAAAAAATGTGGTAAATAAAATAAACAAACCAAAAAGCCCCTAATTTGAGTTTTCCTTGTTTTAAAGATATTCAGTTCAGCCTTACTGATGAAAGGGGAGTTTATTACAAAATAATTCTAAGGATGATACCTTGCATAAAACTTCCATGTGAAATGCGTTTCTGACTGTACTTCTGATTGTACTTGAATCACTCTTCTAAAAATGTATCTTTTAATAGCTAGTGCTGCTTTTTCATGTATTTTGAGTACCTTGCTTTCAAAGGCCCTGCCCTAGTGTTGGCTGAGCCAAGAAATGTAAATTAACACAGAAAAAGTCTGGACTTTGGTTAAAGGGGAAAGGAAGAAAGAAAAAAAGAAAAAAAAAAAAAGGAACTTGATTACTTGATTGATTCCATTTATAACATTTCTAACAGTGAGTGAGCTCCAGTCAAGGTTTTCTTTAAAGGTTCTTCTTAAGCTTTATTCCATTTCTCTCCAAAAGGAGGAGGGAATAGCTCAGGCTTATGTAGAGATGAACCTGACAGTGTTTTGCTTTAAAACTGATGGGATTCTGGATTTACAGAATAGAATTAGCCTGAAATCCATCCCTGTGCCAGCTTGAGTCTTCATGTTTCACTCAAGACATATTTGAATCCTGGTAACTGGTGATGGCTTGTTATATGTTACAAGTCCCATGCTGCTCTTTAAACTTGTCTGCTTAAGAAGAAAGAGAGAACTGCTTGAAGGAATAGATCTAAGCTGTTACTTCTCTACCAGTGGGGTATGACTCCAGGAAGAACATGTTACTAGCTTACTCATAACTCAGTCAAACCATTTGATTTAATACTTGAGGTTCACTGACAGTTAAAGGAGCTGTTAGCTAAAACTTCTGCAACTAAAAGCTTATTCTTGTGTACAGAACACCACAATGACTCTGAGCTTATTATAGTCTGTGAGAAATGACAATTGGAAAAATGGAGCCATTCCCCAAGCTGAAATCCTGCCACACACACACATACACATATATATGTGTGTGTATATATATATATATTATTTTGGACTGCCTTTTGCTTGTTTTAAGAGTTATGGCAAGAGTTAAGTAAAAAGCATTTCAAATATTTGTGGTGTAAACTTGGAGGTTAATCCAAGGGGAAGCCATTTGGGGGAAAAAGATGTAATGAACAGAATGAGCAGAATAAGTACATTTAAGTGCCATGTTGTTTTTCTCTTGCTTCTTTGGTTTAAAGCAAACAAACAAAAAAAACCCTTCTTTCAGCTTTATTAAAAAGCCTTAAAAAAAAGCTTCTCTACTGGATTTATCAATAACAATTTCTCCAAGTTTTGTGTGCAGAATGTAAAGATGTATGATAATTTCTGATTGCCTGGTCTGTTTTTTAGCTCTGTTCTTCTGTGAAAATATTGACGATATAAATTGTTGTTTTCCTCTTTTCTCTACACTGATGTAACTCATTTGTTACTAATGTATAAGCTCTCAGCTTAGATTGCTGAAGGACATTTATTGGAAATCAAGGATAGTTGAACAAGGATAGTATGTATGAGAGGCTTTTTTTTATTATTATTATTATTATTACAGCAGCATCTAGAGGCCTCATCTGAAATTAGACTTCCTGTGTCAGACATTGGAGAGGCAGTCGCTGCCCTAAAGCAGTCGCCTGACATCCCAACAAGACTCCAGTGCCCCTCAAAAATTGGGCAAAAGGCAGATGAAAACATTTATTCTTTGCTGGCTCTTGGGATAGCGAAGCATCTCACCCAGGTCACCTAGATCTGGGAGCGCTAATCTAGTGCTTCATCCAGAATCATGGTTATTCCAGGCAGGTGAGATGGCAGCTTCAATCTTACAGAAGGCCTCAAAAGCTCGAACTAGAACAAAAATTTGTGATGGTGCACATAAAAAAGAGGAAGATAAAAGAGTAAGATCTTGGTAAGGAAAATATTTTCTTCTGAGAAACAGAGCTTTTCTTCTGATAAGTTTATTTGCTAGCAGGCAAAGACAAAATGCCCAAAGCTGGTTTAGGTACAAAATCTTTTGGGAAGGGTTTCTTTCTGGCTGAAAAGTTTGTAAAGTTGCTATGCTATCTGCACAGGACTCTTCTGTAAACTCTTCACTTTGGTGAGGATTTTTTAGTCTAGTTTGATGAAGGGTGCTCTTCACACAGAAAAGCTTTCTCTGATTTGGATAGCAGCTTTGTTCCAGTAGTGATCGAGACTGGATAACTGTGCAGGCAGTGAAGTTTTCAGGGTGACTGTCAGTGAGATAAATGTTGAAATAGTGTTTCATCAGGACTTTTGTGATCAAAATGTCCTATATAGAAATTATGAAATTAATATAAAGATTGAGGATAACTGATCTCAGAAACTTCTTAGGGAACAAAAACATGTATTTGACTTGTGGCATAGAGCTATGAAATTTAAATTAAAAGTGTGATTGAAAGTGAAATACAAAGTTTGTGCTATGGTTATAATTGTGGTGTAACTGAGTATCAGGCGTTTGTTGTGTGGGCACCCAATGTAGTTAAGCCTTTCATTTTCCGGTGGTTCTCCTGTGTGAACTGCCCTGTTAGTCACTGAGAATAGACTGATCTGAAACAACAGACCTGGCAGAGGGTGGACTTGTGGCCTTCCCAGCAAAGTATTTGACTAATTGGTGCAGGAATTCTCCAGGCGGGAACCTTGGAGATCCAGCAGGTAGCTCCTGCTCTGCTCATGCCAATTTGTACATTCCCATGCGCTGATTAAGAATTTGGCCCTCTGAGACTGCCCAGGTGGTTCCTGCAGTGGAACTGACCTGATTGTACCCAAGTAAGACACTCATAAATACTCAGTACTGATCATTCCTGCGGCTGCAGTCTTTTGTACCTAGTTAAGCCTTTGGGAGATACTTTGTATGTAATTAAGGTTGTTGGATCATGCATACGCTCAACGTTCATACAGGACTACAGGCCAACAGGATTATGAGATTTCAGTAGAACAACAGTTTGGGAGAGTCTCACCCAGTCTCATGAAAGGCTCTCTTGCAATGACCCTTCCAATTCCCTTGCAACTCCCTTGCCATCCAGACAGTGATCATCCTGTTTGTGAGAATTCATTCCCCACACGAGTGTTGCCCTATGCAGAGATTCCAATAAATTACCTTTCTTTAACAGTCACTTCTGCCCACGTCCTTTATCTCTGACCAATGAACTCAAGTGTAGAGTTATAATCAAATAGGACAAAATAAACATAGTGAAAGAGAGCATAGAAATTAAATATTTAATTCAGGCCTCACGTGAACCATAGGCATGGATCCTTTCACGAGTATCCTTTCTTTCAAAGAGCAGATCACTGGGTACAGTTACAGGTCAATGAGTACACATAAATATCTAGTGTCTAGAGTCAGCTCAACTAAAACCTCATTACACACAGTCAGAAATTGAAATCTATTTGTATAAGACTTGAATGGCATAGGAGAAGCATGGAGATACTGAGATTTCATGCTGTAAGGTTACCTGATAGCTTATTATGATGTCTTCATATGAACAGCCCAAGTGCTTTTGGTAATTGGGTATATAGATTTTGTTTCTGGATGGGGAAATGAAAGAAATTACTTTCCAAAGTAATTTTCATTTACATAATCAGAGAGGAGGAAAAAAAGAAACTTCAAGTCATTTTATGTGAACAGAATCATTGCTGTCCAATCAGACAGATAATAATTGTGAAATTAATTTACATTACCTGGATTTGGTTTTCCAGTTTGATATTGTCTTGAATTGAAAAACCTGAAATAATAAAGATTAAGCATGGTTTAAAAGCCATGTTCTGTAAGTTAGAGATTAGGCAGCAATGCTCGCCATTAAGATTTGTGCTGAACATGTATACAGACCAGATCTCACCTGCAGAGAGAGTTTGGTTAAGTCACTACAAAATTCATGTCCTTATACAATTTTCTATTCTAGTGTCATACTGTTCTGTATTACTGTTTGCTTATATAAGTTTATTTGGACCATACTTCACCTTTAGCAACCACTTAAAGCAATAAATCAGCCAGATAATTGATGACATTCTGCAAGGCAGCTGCTTTTCACAATATCTAGCGAATTTGCCACAGCCGTGATTATCCATGAATAATATGGTTTAAAAATAGCTAAGCAAGCAATAAGAGTCAAGAAAGCAAAATGCAATGAAATCCAGAGAAGCCCTAATGCAGTTTAGTGCTCTACCTGAACAAATTAGTGTTCAATTTTCCCATAATTATTGTTATGTTTAGCAGCAATGTACTCCTACTGGTTCATAAGATGTGTTCCAAATAGATGTGGAGAATACTTGATTTTTATTTCTTTTTTTAATCTGATTTAATGAATTTGAGGTATACAAGATATGATTAACCGTGTGTAGAACACTAATTAACTTATAACGAGTCTATGTAAAATAGAGCAAAATAGAAAATGAAGTAAATAAGTTACAGATTGAGAGAGACCGATTAGATAATTGTAATCATTCTTGTGGAGTTTACAAAGAAAAAAGCTTACTCTCGAATTATTGGCGCAAGTTGAGTGCCAAGATTTTCACAGTGAAACCATTTTTCAAAGAGGACATCAGTTGATTCTCCAACATAGTATCTAAGAAATAAAAACATTAGTCATTCTTTTTATTAACTAAGTGATGGGACAGTTTGAAGAAAATAGCTACTTGATGTATGTAAATGTGGAAATGCCATGCTACTTTACCTACATTTATTTTTAAGGAGGCTGTTTTTTTCCCCTCATAGCTGACTCATGGGTGGAGTGCTTAAATGTCTATATAGGCCCTGGTAGTTTTGCTGAGCAACTGTGGATAAATGACCAAATTCCTCTAGCAAACTTTTAGGATTTAATCTTAGAAAGTGAGCTGGGCCATAATGCTTTGGGACAGCCAACTCTCACTTGTCAATTTGCTTATTGGCCATTCATAGTTTGATTGAAGCTGTGGCTTCCCTGTGAAAGGTTGGGAGGTTCTTCAGTTATGTAAGTTTGTGAGGCACTGTTTAGCCTGCTTCTCTGCAGGTGAAGCTATTGCTTCAGTTTTTATGTCTTAATAAATAAATAGTGTTGAGATCAACAGATCAAGCTTGCTGTAATTTATGGAATGGTAAAGTGAAGCTCACCGACAGATCAGGAAAACACAACTTCACAGACGGGCAAGAAACATCACTCATATTGCAAATAAGTCCTATGTCTCCCTTGGGTCTAAGTGAATGGAATTTATGTTTCAAGCAGAAAAACAAGCCCTATGATTACACTGTGAATGTGTGTGTATTTATGTATTCATATTTGCCTTGTGTATCCATATCAATATTGTCTAGAAACTTTTTACGATCTCCCCATTTCCTTAAGTTTACAAAAACAGGCTGGTCAGGTAGAAGAGTGACCACTTCCAACATGGAAGAGGCTGCAATGTGAGCACAAATTTTGAACACCACAGAATCTACGGAGATGTTAGAAATGTCTCAGCTGGGGAAATGCTTTAGGAAATGCTTGGCACTAAAGAATCAAATCACAAAAGTAAAATCTAAACAGATAGTTTTGAGCTAGTATCATTTAGTGCATTTTTTTATGAACTATGCATGTTTTCACATATGAAGCATGTAATTATTGAAATTTCTTGAAGCAGTCTCTTTAGTTGTCACTTGTACCATAATTGGCATTTTGGGGAGTGTTTTAGGGCATGATAAATAATGGAATAATGAAGTGGTCTTTGCTGCAGCTGGCTGGGAGTGACTTTCTGAAGTGCAGGTGACTTTCTGAATGGTCCCTTTCTTAGTTTCTCATATCTTTCTTTAGACTCTTTTGAATGTAAAACCATTTTGTCTAGCTCTGCATATTCATGGTCTGACTGCTGTGACGTGTCCCATGCAAAGATCAAAAACATAGACAAAAAAAAAGGTGCTATATTAGAGATATAATTGTGACTTTAAGCCTTTATAGATTACATGAATAACTGTAAACTCACTCTGGTCAGCCCTATCCAGGTAATACCAACAGAGCTTTTCTAACGCAGTTGTCATTGCTGTGACTTGCTTTCTTAGGCTTAAAAATCCTGTATGACGACAGAATAAGGCTCAGTTCTGCCCCCACCAAAATATTTATTTGAAAACTTTATTCTCAGAAGGCAATAAAAGCTAGGTGGAAGTGCATAGAGTGTAGAGGGGTTAGTGTTAAGAAAATTGAGTTTTATTTTTAATGTTCTGTGTACTTGTCAAGAAAGCTCCTCTTCACCTTTTTGTTTTTGATACTTGCACAGAAATCAATGTTCTGTTTGCCAGAACTGATACAGAAATATTTTTGATTTGTGTTGTTGCAAACTCCAGGATTTAAAATTTTAAGGTGATAGCAGTAGGCAGCACATAGGTACATAGTTATGATCACAGCATACATATCAGATCCTTATGCTTAGTCACACATGTTCCTTGTATGACTAAACCAAATGCTAAATGAGCTGTTGACATGCATATAGATAAGTTACAAGTGCAGACAAAATTACTATCGAATTGGTGGCGCAAATCTGATCAATGATCAGGAAAATAAAATATAGTATTGTACAGAAATTATGAATCCTAATGGATTAGCCAACACTTTTATACCTCACCTGAGCCCATCAATTTCTGTCTTTAATCTTTCCCTCTCAATCACAAGACCCACAGTGTTTGCATATCGCTGAGGAGAATGAGGGATCCTAGCGGGAAGGAGAAACATCTGTCCAGACAGAAAACGAGAAGGAGCTTGTGTTAGATGGTCACTGATCGTTGGGTTGTTCCTCTGCCCTTCCTCCCCACCAGATCCTCTGCAGAACCCACCACATTTTCTCTCCCCCTTGTTAGTTCTGTGTTTGTTGCTCCTGCCTGCCTCTGCCCCTGTTGGTACTCGGTGCTGTTTCTAGCTCTCGGGCGGGTGCTGTGCAAATGTTAGTCATTGATTTAGCTATTGGCTTTGATTCTGAAGCAGTGAGGGCACCCCTCAGAGTTTCACCATCATTGCTAGACATGAGTAAAATCCAGTTATTCTGCGTGGAATCTGGAAATTTACTGGAATTTCTGAGTAACAGAAATTAACAGAAAGTTTGTTGCCAGCTCAAGAATTCTAAACTAGTTGCCCATGCAACGCAGTGAGCCCTGGGCAGTGTGCCTCACTGTGACTATTGCCAGCCTTCCCACTAAGGCCACTGTGTGTTCCCTTTCACTAATGTTTGTGGTACGTGCTCAGATCTCAAATGGATGCGCTTCTCAAGCGTGAAGGGAATTAGCAAAATTTCAACATTTATTGGTTTGAAATGTTAGATTTTTTTTCTTCACTGAAAAGGTCATATGCGTCTTTTAGTGACACCAAGCTATTCCGTCTAGTGTATGTCTGTCCTTTCCAAAGCCAGCCTCATTACAGCTAATACTTAATCCGTTCAGAGGCTGAAGGCAGTTCAAGCTAGTGACAGTAATAATGAGTGGTGGCAGTAGCATATCTAATATCTTGTAGTAACTACTTGCAATCAAATTAACTGTCTAGTGAGACTTTTGTTAGTAGCATTGAAAATATATGCTTTAGGAAGTCTTCCCATATGGGAAAAAATGTTTTAAGTACTAGACTGAATACAGCAGGATACATTTTTGCATAAATTGTTGTTTTAAACAATTCTTGTGTTGTGAGGGCTAGCTGTGAGGACAGAACAAGGTCACTGAAATAGCTACAAAATCTTCGACTTTTCTAAATTCTAAGCAGTTTATCTAATGGAGAGGTGGTGGTGGTAGTAAGTACTTACCATATATTTACCAAGTATTTGCCTTACCATTTTTTGTAAGGTGGCTTCAGAAGTTGGGATGCTCATTCACTGTAATGCTGAATGGTAGTTTGCTCTTAGTGACATGGAATTTGCTTTACTGAATTCATGACTCTATTCTTTTTTTATCCTGATACCATTTCTCCCACAGCAGTGATGAAACTGTTTTTGAATTACTTCACAGAACACTCCTTTAACATACCTATGACAACAGTAACAGAAAAACAACGCTGTTTTACCTCCCCTTCTCGGATGACAATGTCTCTGTGGTTTCCATTTTCAATTATCTTCAAACACATATCTCCTTTCACTTGGTAAAATAACTGAGGGAAGAGGAAAAGTGACATTAAAGCAAATGCTCCAAAACCGTCCATATAGCATATATTTCCAGTTCATATTCACTATATGAAAATCTCAAAGGCATTTACTGTATGACATTTACACTGATTTTTTTTTCTAACAACCTCAGCTGCTTTTGAAAATATTACTAATTATGTATTGCCTCCATTATTTTCATACATTAGGAAACCTGTCCTGATGGTCCCCAACTGCTTGAAGAGCTCTCTGTGAACCCCGTGGAAATCCATTCCACTGTCTTTATTCCTGGGGATTACGCTGTAGGGCTGGGACTTGATGTCTGAGATGTTCCTTTACTGCACTGTACTTGAAATTTCCTTTCTCTCTTTTTTCAGTTCAGTTGTAGCAGGGTCTTCACTGTTATGTTCAGTGAAATTAAATGTCAGTATTCTAGCTATGCGCCAGATATGCCCCATTTTTTTGGGTGTGTGTTTTCATTTTTAATGCATCTTTCCCATGTGGGAATTATTGCCCATTTAGAAGGTGGTCTGCTTTATTTTTGTGGATACTTTTGAAGCCCTGCAACAGCTGCTCCTCTTCTTACTGTGTATGTAACAGGATTATGGCCTAAGCTTACATAAGGCCAGAACCACTGAACCCCTAATTCTTTCTTCAGTGACCTTTTTGCAGTCCTGTTATTCCCAGAGTATACGATCTCAGAGAATCTCAGGAGGACCTTTAAATTTTAAGGCAGAATGGTGCTATTACTTGTAAGCAGGTCCCGTTTGGACCTGGAGTAATAAGCACATTTTTTCTCATTCAATATAAAACAGAGCAATACTACTTTAAAAAGCTGAATTTACTTTTCCTATTCTGCCAATCTCTGCCAAGCTTTTGTATGCTTTCTGTGTCCTGCTTGCAGTATCTGGAAATCAAAAAGGTTAATTCATATAAGTGTTAATGCAGCCAAAATTCCCCAAGGCCTGATTAAAAATTAAAACTGTAATGAAAATTGTTTTAATTATAGTCACTCACTACAATTTTAGAAAACTGGAAATAAAGCAAATATAAGGAGGGGAAGGAAAACAGCACCAAATCAAATTTATACAAATCCCCAATTAAACTTTTTCCAATATTAAGAAAGGTGAATCATTTTTGAAATCAGAGTTATTTGCAAAGCAACTTGGAAATATTGATTGATAGATCAATACCTGAGAACTCGGGGAACACCTTTAAGAACACAAGAATAAATATCCTGCCCAAGGAAGGAACAGCTGAGAGAACTGAAGATAATGAATGGGAAAGAGCTCATGCTGAGAGCCCTCACATGGGCGAAGAGGTTCATCTCGTGTCAGGGGCATCGCCATGGATAAATATAACTCTTGTCCAGATGGCCACAGTGTCAGGCTATTTATTCTTCTTGCACTTCATTTTCCTCTGTTCTTTTCCTAGTGGATGAAGGACTATAAACTGCTATAGTAGCCCTCATGACAGAGTACCTCAGGCAAGGCTGGCTGCTCACTGGCAACAGAAGTGATTTGAGTGGAGAATTGGTCTCTCTTTCCTTTCAAGAAGAGTCATCTTGCCTAGGAACATAAGATTCTGGCACATCTGATTATCACACAGGCTACTGGTAATAAGGCAGTGGCAGTGCAGAAAATGAAAGATCCTTTCTGAAGCACTGGGTTTTGTAGTGGTATATATACCCTATAACTACTATAGGTACTCAGAGTGCTATTACCAAACACTTGCACAGGCATGTTGATGGCACAAAGGATGAGGCTCTAACAACAGACAGAGGCACAATTTTATGCTGCTTGTGACCAGAAATCCCATGGATCAGCATCTCTCTGGTCATTAAAGCCTGGAGGGGGAGGGCCCGTTCATCTCAACAGCAAAACATCACAGTCTCAAGGAAAGATTCTTAACACAACGCTGAATACTGAATTAAAAGAATTGTTTTGTAGTTGGAAAGGAGGAATGAGGTGAGCTACAAATTGCCAATAGGTGTTTTTCTGTATGAATGTAAATACTACCTTTCACTGTAAATTACAGTGTATTCTTCCAAGCTTTTTTTATTTATCTTTTTTGGAAAATGTCTGAGTGTTTCAGTCATCCATAAATCATGTGATGTCAGTGATGTATCCAAGTGGCACTAATTTTGCAATCCACTGCTGTGCTTATATTATACACTAAATTTTTACTGAGAACACCATCAACTGTTTAATGCCTCAGTCAGTTACTGCCTGCAGATAACTTCAGAGGTCCTGCAAGCTCACAGCCAGGGGAGCTCTGGGCCACTGCATCAAGGCAGTCATACTAAGGTTGTGCGAGCTCTATTGGTCTTTCATATGGATATGTGGATCCTCATGGAGTAAAGAATGTAGGAGGGCAACTCAGCTGTTGTAACTGGATTGCTTATTCCAGGTAAAAGTCTGTTTTATGTGGAGCACTGCAGTGTAGAGCTTGCTCATTTGGATACACCTTTGACATCAAACACTGCCTTGATGCAGTGGCCGAGAGCTCCCCTGGCTGTGAGCTTGCAGGACCTCTGAAGTTATCTGCAGTTTGCGGTGTACTTGGAGTGGCGCTTCTAAAAGTGGAATTTGGGATTGCACAGCCCCTTGTGGGATTTGGCTCTGTCTTGGCATATTGCTTGTCATTGGCTTGTATTGCCTGTCAGATTGTTAAGCACTAAATTAATTTGCAGAGCAAATCAAATTCAGGCGTGGGAGTAGTTTGGGTGTTCTCCAGACTTCAGCTGTAACTGATCTTATGAGCACAGAAAAACAATTTTCTCCTGTTCTTATCAAAAGGTTTCTTAGCCATCAGGAGTCTAGAAGGCAAGTTTGGGACTAAGTAAAGCAGAGAAAACTGTATGTGTGTGTGGTGGGGGATTTCTGCTCATTTACATGAATCACCTGTGAAAGCTGTACAGTAGCTGAGACTCACCCCTATAATTTTATGCTGCAAACTTATTTCTGAAGATGTAATCTCGTTCTGAGGTGTAATAGAGCCTTTGTTTTGCATTAAGAATGTTTAAAGAGTTTTCACAGATTTTTTTTTGTGTGTGTGTTTTTAAAAATGTAAAGGAACAAAATTTTCTCTTGCTTTATTGAATGTTTCAAGTTTTTAGCTGTGAAATCAGCACTACAATACCACCTACTGGAACACTCACCCTGCCCACTCCTTCCCCTACTTCTTAGACATCCATACAATATGAAAGGAGAACTGAGTTGCTATGGTCAAGGCTGTCCAGGCACGCTGAATAGAGAGTAGCATAAGCTAGAGAAAGGGGTCAGTCTTCATCCAAGCTGGTGATTTGTCAGAAATTGGAGCTAACTCCCACTTGTGGTGTGTTTATGAGAGAAATAGAGAAGTCAAAGATCATGATAGAAAACTTAGATCATCTGTGGAAGTTTGAGACCTTTCTAAGTCCTTGGTTCTACAAGTGAACTGCAGGCTGAAAAGCACCAGGCTACTTGTGCTATAGGAGACATGATAAACTGTGTGTGTGCTCACAGGCTTGAAAAAAGTGATTGAACAGATATAAGCAATCCTAAAATTAATTTTCTTTTTCTGAATGAACTCTTTGTCAGAACAATACCAGTAGGATACCAGCAACTAAATTTGCAAAAGGATTGTGGGTCTTCATGATCTGGCTTGTTGACAGGATTCCTATATTTGGGGCTTGAAATTACTGTGTGGAACTACAAATTACTTTTGATCTGGCAAAAGAGTGAGCTGAACATCAATACATACAGATATGCTCTTTAGAAGTTCAAGTTTGAAAATTATCACTTCTCGTGGAAAGGGTCATGATTTTGTACCAAAGTTGAGATTCATTACGACTGTAACATGGACTGAAAATGCTGGTATTTTTTCATGAGCAAAAAATCTAGAACAATGTAACATTCAGGCCAATCACAATACTTAATTTTCATTTTTGAATTTCACAGTTACTTGTTCGAAATACAGATCTTCTATAACAAAAATATGACTTTAAAAGCATCCTTTCCTTTCTAAGGTGTTGTTCCAAGAAGTTAAAATGAGACCTTTTGATGCTGTCAGAACATTTTCTCTAGTTTCCTGTTGAAAATAAAATATAGCAAAATAAATCTGATATCATCAAGTGTTTGCTTCAAAGGAAAAGCACAGATGGTGCCTGGGTCTGTTTTAGTATTTAAATAGTTCTAATAAATACAACACTCTACTGAACTGCTGATTGCTAATCTGTTGCCGTAGCATCAGAAGTACCTACACTTTAATCATACTGATCAATTAAAACAACAAAATGTGAATGATCTGTAGGTTACCTCTTCTCCTTCTTCAATATGATAATCTTTCCTTTCATTCGGCCCCCCAACAAACATCACGTTCAATTGATAGCGATGCCTAGAGAAGAAAAATGACATTTTAAAGATACCTCCACTCATGGTGTTTTTTTCTTTTTTAATTTCTTCTTATTATTTTAATTTTTCGTAATGCTTTGAGGACAGTAAGTCAGTGAAACAATGATGAGTGACAAGCAACCTCTGGAATGAGAACTCAAAAGACCTAGGTGTGTTTTTCAGGTCACCTGAGACAATTTACCCTGCTACTGATGTTTCAGCAGGCCCAGCTATGAGCAGAGGATAAAGATATTAATCATCCATGGAAAGCACTTTGGGTCCTAACGACAAAGAAGAAACAAGGAAGATGAGAAAATGCCTTGTTAGCGTCACCTCATCAGATAAGGATTTTGTAGAGGTAGAGCACTTCCTGAGCTAATAAAGGTAAATCTATATGTGTATTTTTTTCTGTTGATAGAGCTACTAGCAGTATTGATGGTAGGAATTCTCACCTAATTTCTCTTCCATTTATATTGGTTTGGCTAAGAGGAACAACGTTACACTGTCTTCTTTCTGGTTGTAACTGACTAAGAAAAGGATTTGATTCAGGCCCTCTCCTAATTTGGTAACCCTTCAGAGAAGCCACAAGCGCTTCCCTTGGCTGTCACAAAGCCTAGACATCACCTTGATTACTGGCATGTACAAGGACACTTGCACTGATAGAGAAGGTAGCATTTTTTCATTTTCATTGTATAGCAAAAGCCCTACAAGTCAGATGTGTTAACTCTGATCGAAAATCTGCTAAGCCTTACTTCAGTGTGAAGGATTTTGGCTCCTACTTTTCTCAAAGAGGAAATTCTGGGCAATGTGCTGGTGAACAGGAGATCCTGGTGGTACAGCAGCAGTGGAGCTGCACTCCCCTGCATCGCAGGGGATGACAGTAAAAAGCCATAGAGAAAAGGAAGGCCAACCTGGTAAGCCTTTGCTGAGAGACACCAAACTATTCTGAACTGCAGAATATTTGCTTTGCTACCATGATCATGTTTGTCTCAAAGAGCATTTAAGTGGTACTGATTTAAATGGTACTGAGTAGTGATTAGTGAAGAAAAAGTAATGAATAACAGCGACAAGCATTTCCTTGGTCAAATAAAAGTTTAAGGAGTTAAATTAGATAACAATATTTAATTTCACCATTTTCACTCTAGGAAACTGTAAAAATTATGGCAATTGAGTTCATGCCAACATTCTAAAACAAGGAACTGAAATCACAGCTGTTTGTACTATGAAGATTTAATATTTCATTTTCAAAGATACAATGAAATACTTCTCTATTAAGGAACCTTTCTACTAAAACCAAGCAGGAAGGCCAGAGTCATAACAACATGGCTAATAATTCATAATATAAACCAAAATGAAAGCTGCACTAGAAGAAAGATAATCTATGGGTATCTTGTAACCTGCTTTTAAGAGGAATTAATATAATAGAAATCTGTGCAGTTAACTCAAATGATTAATTTTGTTAGTTCAATAATTGAAAAAGAAAAATGTTGCCCTTAAATTTTTTTTTTGCCAAGATATTAGGCAGAAGTACTACTAATTGCTACCTATAGGTTTAAGTTAGTTTTATCTAATAACAGACAACCATGGGTTAATTATTCGTGTCATTACGAATTATGTAATGAGACCATAAAAAAAATTTCCACCAGCAAGAATTCTGAGAGATTTGTTTACTCATGCTCTTAAACAAATTTGTCTAGTCAACGTTAGAAGAAAACTGAAACTACTTTTTTTCCTTGTGATTTTAGAGGTGTATGCTAAATATTTTGGCAAATAGTACTCAGTTTGGTGAGTATCTTAAAGGCTTCGTGGGTGTGGAAATTGCTTGATTGCATTATTTTGTTTTTAGACTGAGGTACTAATCACTGGATTATTTTTTGAACACTTAGGTACTCTGCTATTTCTTGTCTTAATCATGTAAAGAAAATGTTATCAGCAGGTAACCTTTTTAAAAACCTCTCAAGACCATGAAGAACTATGTATCTCATGACCACAGGGAGGTCTCTTTATGATAGGCATTGTATTCTGGAATGCTAAGAGCTTTAAAAGTGCCCTTACTGCACTGTAAAGATCTGCCATGTCAAGGTGTCTGATTTTGCATTAACTGCCCTTCTAATAAGTTTTTAAAATTGCAAGATAACATAATTAGAATACAATTAAATTGCAACTCTTACATTGTATTCTTTTCTTAACTTTGGTGAAATTCTAAGCAGGTGGAGATCAGAAATTGCAATTTTATTATGAAATGCCCAAAATGTATTTAAAACTTTTAATGCTTTCAACTGTATAAAGGATAACAGAATGAAAGTTTGAAAGCCCTAACAAATTGAGACCAAAAATCCTATTGATTTGCTGTAATACCTAGATTGTTCAGTCTAGTTTGAAACTTAGGGTCATAAGTTACTTGGATGTTTTGAAGCGGTTGCCTTCTTGTGATGTAGAAGGCAGTGCAATGATCGCTTTATACATCTGTTCTCAGTACGTAAAGGACTAAAGCCTTTGGAAAAAAAAAAAAGTTAGAAATCTATTAGTCACTTCTTGGTAAATTGAAGGAAACCTTTTGCAAAATCCTGGAAACACTTACCACCAGTAGCAGGTGGTGAGAGACTCAGAATCCATACAGTAAATGATTTTTCTCTTCTTCACAGAAAAAAAGCTATATTGAAGACATTGATTCTTTTTGAAATCTATGCAATTTTTATCGTTAAAAATGTTCCTCATTTCAGTGTACCTTATAGCAATGTCTAGGGGGAAGATTTGCCAATACTGACTGACTGGGGATTTCAGTGACCTTCTGACCTCTGATAGGTCTCATATTCCAGAGAAATTTTGCTTCAGGATTGCACAGAAGTGCTGGTAGAGGGGGCAGAACAGTGCAGTAATAAATAATAATAAAAAAGGTTTCTCTTATTGATGAAGAAAAAAAAAAGACTGTTTAAAATACTGTAAAATGCTAGAATTGTACACAACTAGCTTTGGTAAGCTTTTGAAATGACTACACTTTACAAAATGCTTGCAAAATCAATTCTGAAAATGAAAGAAATGAAAGCACTTGCAAAGAGAAGTGTTCTTCATTCTCTGCAGTGTGAAGTGATTGGACGTGATGCAAGTCTCATGCTTACTCATCTGGAATATACAGCTGTAGATTCAACGCAGGCAACTCACTAGGGATGTGTCTTTTACCTTATTTTTGTCTTGCAACCATTATATTGAAAAGAAAACACTTATATCTGTGAATGGAAATTACTATCACCTCTATAGTAGAAGAGGTGCCCATGTAGGTTTTCATTAGAGATGGAACTTAGTGAAGGGCAACAGGCACATTGACACTTTCTCTGCAGGAGTTTTTATTGCCTTGTATTTTCAAACCGACATCACAGAATGGAACCCAGATGTCTGTCTTTCCAGTGAGAATCCTTTCTTACAAAAACTTGGGTATATAGAGTTTTGGATGAATTATGTTGTCCCGTACTTACTGACAAATGCTTGCTAGTACTATGACTAGAAGGAACCGTACACTGGACAATTTATCCTGAAAGTTATTCATTGGACTTGATACTGAAAAGATGCATTTTATAAATCTGAAAAATGTCCTCGATTTTTTTCTCATGTTAGCTTATGTTTATAGCTCTCAGGTGATCTCAAGCATTGCCTCACCAACCCTTCACTGAACAGAGGGTCCTGTCCTGCCTTGACAGATCTGGAAGTGCCCTGAGAACCTGTTCTTCTTGCACTCCTTCCCTTCCTTTCTCCATATCTTTAAGGATATGTCATGCCACTTTTTATTGCTCCTGTATATTCGGTTCCTCCGTAATGCTGGAATGACTCCCAGCAACTTGGGCAGCTGTTTCGGGTTGTAATATGGCATCATCAGTTTGTTAGCTAAATTTCAATCATTTGTGGATGGGATGCTGTCTCCTCTGATCAGTATGGCTGTATTGTCACAGGGCCTAAAACCAAGTCCCTCGAAGTCGGTCCTGTTGCCTACAAGAAGCAGGGCAAACATTTCATATTCAAGCCGATTCTTAACAGCTTCTACAGGTTTATTAAAAAACAGATTTCAGGCATTTTCTGTCTTTTGAAATGACACTCTGACTGCAATTAGAGAGGAATTTACACTTCCTTTCTAGCTTTTCCCATGCAGGCATTTTTAGCAAAGAATATTGAAGAACTGGGTTAAAAAAATTCATTTACTTACATAAGTTTATTGCACACAGGTGGCACAAAGGCATCTATGTTTTCTTCTATCCATTTTCTTACATTAACAAGAAGCTCCATGGTTCACCAGCTGTGCAACTTTTGAGGAAGATGTTACGAGTTTGCAGAGCTCTTTCAGCGAGCAAACTGCACGTGACTGCATCCCCGGAGCTCAGGGGATTGGTGGGTAGGAGAGGTGTCTGCAGGCTCGAGTGTCAGTGGGGACAGGTCCATCAGCCAAAGGTTGCTTTGCAAAGAGTATTAGTGCTTTGGCAGCTTGGCTAATAATTGACTGATGTTTTTCAAAATCTTCATCAGAGACTCATTTTGCCCACTAGAGGTTGCTTAATACTCCAGTTGATGCAGTAAAGAGAATTCCCTCTGTCTAGGGGAATTGCCTTGTAAGGGAGACAAACTGGCAGAGAATGGGAAAAATTTGGGCATGCCTGCCCTTTGAGTCTGGTGTACAAACAGCAGATTTCAAAGCTAAACAGGCTGAAGGCAGTTGCTCCAAGGTGTTTTTTTTTTTTTTTTTAATATGTGCATATATATACTATGTATGTATTTGCACACACAAACTTATATATCATATCACCTTTGAAAGAAAAGGTAGCTCCCAGCAGTGGAGAAATTCAGATGTTAGTATGGGGATATGAAAAAGGTTTGGTGCAAGTTTGTAAAGCTTTTTTGTTTGTTTCTTCTTTTGTTTTTCCTTTTGGGGTGGAAAGCAGAAGTGATAACATAGGCCGGAGGAAAGAGTGTAACAAGACATTGCTAAGTTCCTAGTAGCCAAGCAGGCAGAGTTCAAATCAAGCACAAATTGTATATATGTAAGATTTATAATGTATGACCATACGGTCATACATTATATAGTATGACTGGAGAATTTTATGTATGTATGTAGATGCTTTTGAAATTGCTTTTCTTTAAGATACCACTATGGAAACCCCTCAGACTGCAAAACATCCTCTATGGAGCAAGGTAGTCTTGTGACAGAAAACTCATTTTCTAGGCAGGTCTGTCATCTATTATGAAGTGTCACTGCTAATGTCCTTTTTGCAAGGAGCTGCCGTGTCCTGCTAAAACTAGTGCTGCTTCACTGGTGGTAGAAGGGACTGGGAGTCCAACTTACTCAGAGGTAGGTTAGATAGTCTTGTTTATTCTGCAGGCCTCAACATGGCTCATACAGATATAACTACATTTGGCACTAAACTGGGATCAGTGGCTAAATTATGGATTTGATCTCTTTTTGTGTCCTGCCAGCTGCCTCCCATGTTTGAGGCTCGATGATAGAGCCTCACTTCCTCCTCTCACCTCCCCTCAGGCTTCTCAGCCTGATCGTTTGAGGGCATCTGTGTGAAAATACTGAGATCTTCTTCTGCCAGGTAACAATAAGAAAGATGTC
This sequence comes from Microcambeva ribeirae, assembly GCA_035222435.1. NCBI lineage: Eukaryota > Metazoa > Chordata > Actinopteri > Siluriformes > Trichomycteridae > Microcambeva > Microcambeva ribeirae. The sequence goes on from JAYECN010092981.1 coordinate 24,058, forward strand.
TCTTGCATTTTGGAAGCCAAAAAACGCTGTCCATAAACACTCATTTAAATTACATCCACATTTTGTCACTGTTGTAGCAGAGCTTGCTAGAGAGCTACGGGTGATTCTGTGATGCCTTTGAGGAAAGCACTGTATGTTGCCATCAAATTATTGAGCAAACAAGAAACTGAGAGTTATCAAGCATTGCATAGTCAGACCCAGGTCTGTATTATTTTTTATTTTGTTACCAGTTTCTCTTCCATGTCTGCACAGCTCCTACAGGATTGCTTTACTCTGTTCTTCCTCCTGCCCCCACATTTGGTAAGTAAATGTACAAATGTTTCTTATCAGCCTTAGAGTACATGAAGTGGGTGGTTGATGAAAAGCCCCGAGCCATTACAAAACGTTAGAGCTTTTTAGCTGCTGTCGATGTAGCTTAGTTAAATCTATATTATGCTTAGGGCGGGGTATATATGGAAATAATAAGATTTGTTCAAAAATGAACTGTACCTCCTCCTTGGCCTATGCACATGAAGCACTTCAGCTGCTGGACTGACTGATCAGTGTGCTGGAGTGGTACAAATCTTTTTTAAATTTTATCATTATAATTTTCCTATGGAAAGAAACACTGACATGTGAGTTTGGATGAATTATTGTGCTCACATCATCTCCTATTCCAATATGTATGACAGTGTCCCTCTTTTGTGGAGCTCCGTTATATTGCTGCTTTGAATTTTAAGCTCCTTATATAATTAATTTAAAAAGATGAAGTTTGCTTACAAGATTTACCATCAGTATGAAGCTGAGGTCACTATTGCAGGGTAGCATTTTCTGCAACCTTCTGCAAAATTCTTTTCTGCAACCTGAAAAAAGATTTCGAAAATACAGTTAGTGGGCTTTCTATGCACGTAACAGGCATAAGGCAACATCCCTTTTTCTGTGAGAAGGGCTAAGAAAGGCTGTGTGAGGCCAGGAAGTATTGGGCCAAGAAACCCCATTTTCTATGGAGCATATTGGAAAGACAAAGGGGCTGCAATCTCTGTGAGACTGAAGTAAGTATGTGCCCTTGGAGCTTGGATTTTTCTGGCCAGTCTGCCCTGCAATGGACCTTTCACCCCTGTCGAGGTTGATTCTAGAAGCCAGGCCTCAGATTTGTGCTTTCTGCTCAAACTGTTCCTTTCATGCAAATATAAGGAATCTAATTTGTCAACTTTTTTTTTTTTTTTTCTCTGCCACAGCCATGCAAAGCTACTGAAGCACAATGCTGCTACACGGAAATAATTTGTCTTTTACGTTGAGGGTGGGGAAAAAAGTGGTGGTGGAAAAAATGAGTTCAGCACCTAGTCTGTTTTTCTGCTTTCCCTAATCACAAGACCTAAAAGAGGCTTAAATTTATGAACTAGCATCCAGCAAGCAGCATATGGTAACAAAAAGTACATCTGAAGAATTTTGACGTAATTTTTCTAGTTAGAAGCTTTTTGTTACCAGCAGTTTATCTCTATTAATGACCTCTATATTGGTCACCTTTCTGTTACTTCTCATATTAATTTTATTGATCTAAAGAAATGATGGTGAAGAACTAGCACCGTTCAGAGTGCCCAGGGAGGGGAGAGCGATACAGATGATACAGGTCAACTCCTTCCAGCCCCAGTCTGCTCCTTCTATTCTTGGCAGCAAACAGCCTTGTGGAAATTGATTCTTGTTCACAGAGACACTCAGAGGTTAACATTTTTTATTTTGTACTTAGTGCTAACAACTATTTTGAAAAATCCTCGCCAGTGCAGGCTTGCGTTCATCAGCGATTTGAGGAAACATCCCTTTAGCACCGTCTCAGCTTTGCCTTTCTTGCAGTGTGTAATTCAGGGGCTGTGATTTGTCTACTTTGGGGTTACACTAATGGAGCTACGGTGAACTGATAACCTGGAGATTCTGCAAGCAGCACAAAGCAAGAAAGCAACTTTCTGCAACATTGAGAAAGCTTTAACCTATATTTTTCCTTTTCCAGCATTCTGAGGAAGCTGAAAAAGGAAGAGAAGGATATGATTAAGTAATCCACTTGACCTGCTTAAAAACTTTCCTTATTCTGTTTTTGGCCAATACTGTGCTTTTTCTGTCTGTTTTGAACTCTTCCTTGAGCACAAATATAAATACTTTTAAAAAAAGAAAATCTTTATATACTTTAATAGATATGAAGCTGGTGGAGTTACATGAAATAAAAATTCTAATAGGCAACAAACCTGCTACTGAGCCCAGGTACAGTACCCCCACCTCCGTTTACCTGGCCACATTTTGCTGTTGCATTTATATGCAGAGTTTCAAGGGCCCTCAGTCTCTGTGTGGATCAATAAAAGAAGTGAATCAAGCAGCACAGCAGAAGTTAGTGATCCTATGAAATCTACTAAAATCATCACTATTACTTCTATGGGAAAGCTGATTAAAATTTTTGCAGGGTGGTTGGACTAGATGATCTCTGAAGGTTCCTTCCAATCTTAAGGATTCTGTGATTCTACGAAAATAACAGAGCAGTGACTGCTATCTCTTTAGACACCAATGGAGACTTGCTGAGACCTCCTTCTTGCCGGAGACCAAGGCGCTCTCTGCAACAAAGCACTTGTCTGCATGTTGGTAATTTCAGCTATGATTCCTCCTGACAACTCTGTATTTCCCAAAACAAACAAACAAACAAAACAACAACAACAACAAAAAAACCCTTTTTGGTTGAAATTAAATTCACAGCATTTTTTCCATAGTATATTTTATTTGTTAGTGTAAGGATCCACAGCTACAAAGGCAGCTGTAGGGTTTTTGGTATACCAAGAAAAAAAATCATTATTTGATCATACATAATTTATCTAAGAAATAAACTGCTTGCAACTGCCCTTCTTCTGTATGTCAGCCACCCTCATCCGTGGTCAAGTACAGCAACTGCATGTTGTGCCACCTGCCAGTGGTGTCTTATCACTGAAACACATTCTTAGTAATGCTCACAGTAACAGTCTTGACAGCAAAACAACTTTCTTGTCAGCAAATGAGAAGCAGCCTGTCTCCCTCCAAACAAGTCTCCAAAGGTTTCGGCTCATTTACGAATCAGAGACAGGGGAGGAGGTAATTGCTTGGATAAAGTCACACATAACTCAGGATGTCAGGGGAGCTGGAGATCACTGCTATTTATTTTAAATTGTCTGCGAGTGCCTGTCACCTGCTGCCGGGCCGTTAACATTGCACTTTTCAAGGCCATGGAAATCCAAGCACGTTTTGCTCCTTAGCGGCAGAATCATGCGCTTTCGTATACCAAAACAGCCAGAGCTTGTTCCTTTGCCCACAACAGAAGCAGACGCAGAAAGGAAGGTGTTTTCTAATAAGTGTCAGTAACCCCGCACCGGTGTCCAGGTAAATATGAATACTGCCTCATAATGCAAGTGATATATCCTGAACTGCAGAATAAATCTTAGTACTATTCTGTAGCAGGAAGCATGTGCATAAGGCTGTTTTTTATTAAAAAATTAAGTAATACAACGCGTACCTGCTGCTTCTGTCTATAAGTAAGGTTAGTTTCCAGATCTATTAATCATTTCCACATCGGGGTGTGAATTTTGTCCTTCAGGCCCTGCTCCCTCCGCGCGGGGCAGCGGGTGGCCCCTGCCGGGCACCTCTGGGCCGCTCGCGGTGTCGCCCCGCTGCTTTGCAGAGGCCCGCGGGCCGCCGCAGGGACGTGCGCGGGCTGCGGCCCAGGGCCGCTTTTCCCCGCCCCTCGGCGCCGCCCGCGCTCTCCCGCCGCCGCCGCCCGCCCACGCAGCTCA
>JAYECN010093084.1:0-27833 GCA_035222435.1 Microcambeva ribeirae
TTTTTTTTTTTTTTTTTTTTTTTTTTTTTTTTTTGGAGGCCATTTCTAATGCAAATACTGGCCTAAAATGAAGTGCTAAGGAAACTGACTGAGTTGGCAATGATGATAGAGTAGGAATGTAAAGGATTAGAGTGCTTAATGTTCTGGAAAGAAGTTTATCAATACTGACAATTCTCACAGTGCTTAATCAAACATTTAAGACAAGTGAAAAAGCAGACAGTGAAGACCTTGGGGGGGTTGAGCAATAAAAGGAAACAAACTGTGCTGTCAGAACGTCAATTTACAGTGGAATAAAGAAATGTCTATAATTTAGTTACACTTTGCATGTAGGTAGCAGGTGGGTTATGTCACTTTACAGTGACTGTAAGTAAGTCCTGAAGAGAAGTTTAACTTCTGTTGTCCTCTTTATTAATCAAATTCTGCTGTTAAGCTTCATTTACAGCCTAATGCCTATTAAAGAGGATTGTGGTTTTTTTTGCTTAAAAGCTATTTATTAAAAGGTTTTGAATTAACAAACTATTTTTAAAAATAGTAACTGATCCTTCATTAACTCTTAAGTTTTGTGTGGCCCTTTCCAGAGCTTGGGTCTGCATTAGAGAAAGGCCAGGCTCGGAGACAAGTTCTCCTCTGTATGTCTCCTCTGCAGGGTTAATTGAAGGAAGAGGCTCATAGACCTGAATGGCCTGGGCTAGATCTGCTCAAATAACAACAGCCTGCGAATTTCCTGCGTTCTTGATTCAGGATAACTAGAATCCTAACTAAAACAAAACAAAACAAAACAAAACAAAACAAAAAAGACTTAAATCTTTCTGGAGTATTCCATTTTTAGTGAAAATCTGGATCTGATTCGGGGAGAAATAGGTACCTGTTTCTGACTGGATTTCAGTGACACTGAGATAAATGTAAAGTAACTCAGCTGTAATACTATACCTCTGGATTTGCCAGAGTAAGAGTAAGAAGACTCTTACTCTGGGCATGTTCCACATATCAGAACTAAAGATCAGTGGGCATTTTCAAGAAGAGAGATGCTGTAAGACAAGGAATGTTAAATTCCCGAGTGACAGAGCGATAGGAATATCCTCAAACTGAGAGAGTAAAGAGAAAGGGAAGAAGTGTTACTTTACCAAAGCAAATCAGTACAATCTCTGCAGTCAGCTAAATCATCAAAATAAGGATGAATTTTTATCAAACTATCCATAAGATGATATCTACCACCATAATATATTTGTCATCCAAAAACCTTGCTAAACTTAACTCCCAGAACAAAAGTAACGCAGCAGAAAAAAAAAAAAAAAAAAAAAAAAAAAAAAAAAACAGAAAATCCAATAAAGGATTTTCAATCCAAGAGTGGAATGAATTAGGAAACAATAAGCAGCTGAAAGGCAGTAAGAATTAAAAGACATGTTTTTTTTATTGACTTTTTCAGAACTGAATGAATATAATTCTCATTATCTCAAGTGTCTTTATCTAGTCCATGACTAAAAACAAATATCCTGTACCTAGTCCTGCCTTCCTACATTGGCTAAATTGATGGAAGCTCTGCAACCAACTCTCCCAGAGCATTTCTGACATCCAAACAGTATGTGTATCTATCAGTCCTTAACTACACAGCACATGCAAACATTACTGGAGTTTAGACTGGTTACTGTTTGCTACTTGATCTTAATCTAGCGCTCAAGAATCTTCTGTTTTCAAGAGGCTGTGCTCTTATTCAGCTCATGTTCCTCCACGAAACTGGATGATGCTACTCTCAGCATAATAGCTCCGATGTGATTGATTTTGCTTGGCTACATGAGAAATGTCATGTAATAAAACTTTTTCTCTCAAAGAACAAAAGATAACTATTTTATCAAAGAAACAAGATTATATTCTGCATCTAGGCAGAATGCCTCTTGACTTTACTTGATATCAAACTTGGCAAATGTGTATCTTCGTTAAAAAATTTATCCTCATTAATAGCATGTGAAACGATAGAGAGCTATAGGGTAATTTTATTAATAAATTAAGAAATGCTAATCTGCAAGAAATGCAGATTAAGAAATGCTACTTTTGGCAACCTAGGGATAATTTTGTTTGCACCAACCCTTTGAGTTTACAATTTAAATATGTAGGCATGTTACAGTGGGAATTAGTAGCTCTGATACTCAATGTTAAGATTGCTCTGGCTATGTAATGACTGTGGTGATGATGTGGTCTTAATTCATGTGACTTTTTACCATTATCACACATGCAGATAGACCAATACCTTGCTGGCCATTCACACCTGCTAATAGCCCATATGCACCTGCAGTCCTCACACTGATTTCACGTGCAGATTACGTGCACTCCTACCTAAGTTCCATGTGGTACTAGTACCACTTTAGTGTTTGTACTTTAAATGTTCTTTTATGTGTAATCTTTCTCTTGTTCATCTACTTACATTTTTGATGAATAATATATTTGATGTCCATTTAAAGGAACACAAGTAGTGTTTTAGAAAGAAGTTATTGCATGAAATACTGCATCTATTGCACTGATGTGTTATCTGGAATAATATCACCAAATATTGTTCTGCCTCACAGAGTCCGTACCAAGTTAGTAAAAACATGCTACATACAACAACATTCAAAAACAAAAACAAACAAACAAAAAAAAATATATTTTTCTCATGTTAAGGAGTTGTGTATTTCTTAAGGAAAATGTAGGTGAGGATATCCACTCATCTAACTATTTTTAACCATTTAGTTGAAGGCACTTTTTAAATTAAATGTCACTGTCAGTGAAATATATTATCATTCTCTCTCCTCTGTCCCTTTTATGAAGAAACTACTTAACTGTGTTATTTAAGGGGTTTTTATTTGTTTTTGTTTGTTCATTTTTTAAGTAATAGGTCTTATTTTCTTTTCCTGAAAGCTGCAAGTGCAATAAAGTGAGTGATATCATGACATTAAGTTGTTTATAACAACATATAAGTTATCCTCGTGACTGTGTGTATTTTCATCAGTACTTCTGATAAACCTTATCTTTCCCAAAACATAGGAGAGAACAATTCAAAATTGACAGACTTTTCAAACTTGTCCTACTCCTACAAATAACTTTAGATAATACAATCTGACCTGTTTGCAAAACAAAGTATTGATGAAAACTGATAATTTCTGTAAGTGCACAGAATGACAGAAAGCAGCATGTTCTGCCACGAATAAATAAGTCTGTGCTGTGTGCTGCCTGTCTTGGAACTTCACTGTTATCAGCCTCAAACATCAGAATTTGGAGTGTATGACAGGCGTGATATATGAAAAGCTGAAAAGTATTGATCACACAGTCAATGCCTGTCTCTGAAGAAATAGTTCATGGTGCCAGTTGTTGAATTAGCCTGGCAGAAGAGAGAGGAAATGTGTTCCTCCAAAGAGGAACAGTTTAACTTGGAGGGCTGTTATGTGCAGGGGAACATACAGACCCCACATCACATTCAGCTCGTTACGTCTGAGAATTGGGAGTTATTGCAGAGTTAATGATCCAAAAGTCAGTCCAGAAACTGAGGAGAGCCAACTTGGTAGACGTAAGTGAGCAGTATCTGTCAGATGTAACCATCTGGGATAAAGACCAAGGCCTAAGGCTTTTCTTCGCACTCGTTCATGTCCCTCGCTGGGCAGCACAATAGCCCATATGAGCGCACAGGGGAGCTCATCTTCGCTCTGGGTTGCACACACAGGCACAATACCGGGCCCTGGACCGACTGCTGTCATAAGAGGCTTCTCAGTCTGCAGGTGTGCAGATTTCCCCAGCGTAAGGCAGTAAACTACCCAAAAATGTGTAGTCAGTTTAAGACCACATCTTTACTTGATTAATCTGCAGCCATGGTGCAACAGTTATCAGTGGAAAATGATTAGTCTGGGAAGGTTGATTGTTGCTTAATTCTGATTGTGCATTTTCATGCTATACAACAGTGCAGAGATCTTTTCTCTGTAGCTGTCATTTCCTCGGACATTTAAAATTAAGGAAATGCAAAGGAATAATAACATTGCAAATTTAAATATGCTTTATGACCCATGATTAGTTTTGAATAATAAAAATAGTAGCACTTTTCCCTCGCATAGCTATGCACCCGCGGCAGCACCTGGGTGCTGCCAGAGGCGCAGGGTGCCCTCTCCTGGTTTAGGACACGATCTGTTAGCCAAGTGGTGCAGGAGCCACAGACATCTCTGGCAAGGATTTTTAGAGAGCAACACATTATTACTGTTCCCCCTTGCTCTGATAAACGAAGCTGTATGTTTTCCACATTCACATCCTAGCTGTTAGCCAAAAGCATCTCTCTTAGCTCTGTCTGGAGTGAGCTTGAAACAAAATGTCTTTGCAGACCAGCTCTTACCTGTTATAAACGATTTTATCTTTTTTTGCTATAGTTACTGTAATAAAATACTTTCCATGCCAGTCTAGTCAGTGCCCAGCCCCTTCAAAACACATTATTTAAATATTATGTAAGTGACTAAATTTGAGATGGGATTGACCACATTTTCTCCATTTTCTGGATTCTTCTGTTCGGTGTTTTGGGTTGTACTGCTTCAGATAATTACAGAGTAAAGTGTAATTATATCTGACTCTTCACTCTTCAGTAGTTCAGGTCTGCTTTGAGTCTTTTCCAACTTGTAGTATTTATGGGCATACTCAATATTAGATATGCAGGATGAGCAAGTGCTGGACTGATTTAGTGTAGCACAGGAGACCTCATTGCATGTGTTTCCTGCGTCCCTCAGAAAGTTTCATGCTTTGTTATTAACCCACTGCCTGAATTTCTCATCTGTGAATGCGGCTACTGCCTCCTTAGCTGACAGGGAGCGTTGCTGAGTGAAAACTTGGATGATCATGAGATGTTCAAATACCATGATTAGGAGGAGTCAGAAATGCCCACAGATAGAACTTGTAGTCCGTTCAATTTGTGGCAGGTTGGTAAGATAAGAAAATGAAAGAGTAAACCCCTCGTTTTCATGTAAAGGCTGTAAGTAAATGTTGCAGTGCTTTGTGTGCTTCATACCATTTAGTTCACCTGAATCTGTGATAAGAAACAGCGTAAGCCTTGATGAGAACAGCCTGGTCGGTGCAAATGGGAAGCAATAGCTCTGTGCAGCACTGGGGCTCTGCTATCTCTCACTAATTTTCTATTAGCTTGACTGGGGATCGGTGGTGTGCAAAGAAGGTAGGATTGAGTCTTTATGGACATTTTGTCCATAAATCAGAAACTGGAGAGAGAAATCAAGCCAGCATTAGCACGGATGAAAATCCTAAATACCAATTGTATTCTTTGACCTACAAATAAACTTCAACTCCAATTCCAAATATCCTTTAATAAATAAATATGACTGAGCAAAACTAGAGATTAAGTAATCCCTGTACAATATCGTTGCAAATGCTAATTCTAACACTTCACTTCAATGTGCCTTGTTTGTGAAGTCTTTAGATGAAGTTAAATCTAAGTCAAGTATAGTTGCATATAGAGATAGTTTGGCGAGATGAAATTATTTTTTAGGTGGTCGTGGAATCCTTTGCAAGAGAAACTGGACCTTACATGGACAGGCTACTTGGTGAAAGCAAGAATTAGATGAGCCAGGAAGACGGTGACACCTGATGACAGGGAAGGGCAGCAACAGGGATCCCAGCCGCATCCCCAGGGGTATGGGCTGCCCTGCAGACTCCACGGAGTGTCCCCCTGCCCTCCCTTCTCTGCCACTGAACGGTTCCTTCTGCAAAGTGTTGCCCCTCTAGTTTCTCCTGCATTGCGCAGCATCCCCTCCGTGGCTCGCTAGCAGTAGCGGCAGGACCACATACCAGAGTGCTGGTTCCCCTCTCAGCACTGAGGGGTCTGTGCTGCCCTTGCAGACTGCTGAGCAGCCGTTTGTTTTGTTCTGGCAGCGTAAGGCTTTTCTCCCTCCCTCTCTCTCTGCATTTTTTCCATGATTCAGATCCATTGTGTTCAGATTCACCTGGAAATGCTTTCCAGTCCCACACTGCGTCACTGCACAGCAAAGCACAGAGAGCTGACCCCGGGTTGCTGCCCTGCCCATGCCCCTCATATGTCCGAGAGGGGAATTGGTGCTTCTCCGTTCTTAGCAAAACATTACTGCAGCATCTCATAGCTCTGGCACTTGGAGACTTGCAGAGAGATTTTCTGTTGCAAGACTCAGTTCAGATCCACTCTGTCCTGGGGCAGTTTTCCCTTCCAGTTATCTACAGGGATTGAAGACAGTGCCTAAAACAAAGCATCATCATCAGGTCTAGACTGAGGTTTATAGCATCAGTATTGGGTTTTCCCGAAGGTTCTTGGTCTCCTCGCTGATGGAGATGCGAGTTTGCTACTGTGAGCTGCAGACATAGCGGTGACACTTGGGCTGTGTTTGCCGGGGGCGAGCACGGTCTTTCCCACTTGATACCATCGATAACTTTTCTCTGACTAACTCATTTTGAGTAAAATTACAATTCAAGGAATCTCTTGAGAAGCAAATTGAAGTTTTTCCCCAGTAAAAAGTGAGGCAGAGATTTGCATGAATCATAATCCTCTAACCAGTAAGAAAGTGCAGGACAAGGAGATTACTTCATAAACTGGTGTTAGTGACTTCAGTGTGAGAGCTAAGGATCGTTATTAACAGGTGAAACTACTTCTTGCTGTATGTTCTTGAAGGTCACAAAGCCAAATGGAAGTGAAGGGAGACACAGGCACAGAAGAGCAGTCATTTCTTTCTTACGTTAAAAAACACACCTAGGTAGAAGAGAAATGTCATGTAGTTTTCCAGTGTGTGTGTGTGGGGGGGGGGAAGAGAAAGAGAGAAAAAAAAAGGAGGATAATTTTTTAGTTGAATACTTAATTGTTTGAGGATGCAAGTTTTAATAATTAGACACAGCAAAAACAGTTTTTATATAATTGAGCATTCCTTTGCTTTAATCATGTCGCATTACTTCAAAGCACATAATATGAGAAAGTGCGAGAAAGAAATCTCTGCAGAAAGAAATCTTCGAATTGCAGTACATTGCATGGCTAGTAAATTATCACTACCTGTTACACGGCATTCTGAAGCTGTGACTGGGGGTAAATGGTGGAGGAAGAAGGGTCAGTTTTTAGGGCTGTCTTAGATGCATAAGAAAAATTATTTCTGTATGCAAGAGAAATAACAGACACAGCAGTAGTGCTCTAAATTGTATGAAGGATAAGTCATTTTTTAATATTGAAGTACAAGATAATCTTAATTTTTAAAAGTGAAGTAAGAGAATAGTTGCTAAAATATCCAAGATATATAAGTGAGAAATGTGCAGAAAAGATGTCTGAAGCAAAAATGAACAAAAGAACAATCATTTTAAATCAGAGGAATTGTAGCTATTTTTCATTACAACGAAAGCATAGCCGAGTATTATCCAGCAATCTCCTTTTCCTCAGATTTTTCACTCTTGTTTCTCTGAGAAATGTATTATTTGTGTGCAGTGGAAACATCCAACTGCATAACTTAAAGCTTCTTGTGCATTTTTCTAGTTCCTTTACTCCATAAAAACTATTTTGATTATTTGATTGACCTAGAGAGCACCATACACTGTAGCTTTGGCACCTAAAATAAACAGTATTAGCTAACGGATGATAATCAAAGGAAAGGGGAGAAGGGAGCCTGCCCGCCCTGCCTTGAGCTTTTTAGTGCAACAGAGTTTATGTTCCCCTCTCTGTGTTTTTCCTCTTTCTTATATGAAATGAACAGCTGTAATTGAAAAGCAAGAAGCTCCATGGTTTATAGAAATAGGTGTTGTTAAGAGCCTTAGCCATCTAATTTTCTTCTTATTGCAGGGCAGGCTTCCTATTGTCTGTGCTTTAGAGCTAATTTCTTTTCTGATCAAAAGGCCCGCATCATTGAAAAGGTAGTAATGACTATTCATTTGGATGAAACCTCCATTCTGCAGCCAGCAAAGCTTTATTTAGAAACTGCTATTTCTTTCTAAAAGGCAAACCTCATTTGTGTCCTCTATAATGACAATTAAACTAGAATATATTTTAATTATTTATCCTGGAGAGAAGCCTTTCAGGGTCTCCATTTGCTGCACCAGTGATAAAGGCTGTAGTGTTGAAACAATATGTGCCTTTAAAATTGTAGGTCCAAGAGTAGGAACAAGGTATGTTTCAATTTTAATTTGCCACTGATTAATAGTTTATTTGCATCTTACTAGAAAGTTAGACTTGCACAATTAATATCTGATATAACTCATAAAAGGAACAAGCCAGCAGACGAGGTGCTTTGCGGGAGCTTTGAGGAAAATATCCCGGGAAGGATTCACCAAGTTTTAGCCGTGGGAGCACACAGGGTTTCGCGGCGTTTTGTGCATTTCCGCGCGTGTTCTTGGCGGAGGTTCTGACCAAGGAGCGCGGGGCCGGAGTCCCACACGCGACCCTGTCGCCTCGCGCGACGCTCTCTCCTCCGGCTGCCCCGTTAGTTGGAAACGCGGGGCCGGGGTCCCCGCGCAGCCCCTGCGCTGCAGCAGCCCCAGGAGCTGTTTGTCGCAGGCTCATAACCGAGGACACCTCCGTGAGCGGGGCCCGGAGCGGCCCGAGAAGCGCCGGGGCCGCCGGGGGTTCTTGTGGCGCTGGAAACGCGGCGGGCTCGGCGGTACTGCGCCCAGCGGGGACAGAGGAAGGTTCAGCTGGGAGCGGGAAGGCAGTGAGAAGCAGCGGTCTCCTCACCCCGAGCGCCCTGGGGCTCCATTCGGAGGAACGGATCAGACCCCAAACGGCGCTGCCCGTTTTTACCCGCGCACTACCTGTTTTCGTTTTTAATTGTTGCTGTTTCTCATGATGTTAACAGAAGCGCCCTCGGGTCCCCGGGCGTGCGAGACAAGCGCTGCAGATCCCGGCAAAGCTGAGGGAATCCCCTCCATCCCGCACTGCCGCCTACGTGGGGCCTCTCGGGGCTGCGGATCCCGCCGGGATGGGGCGTTCGGCGGGCGCGGGATGCTGAGCCCGGAGCGGAGCCGCGCGGCAGCTTCGCCTCGGGCAGCGGGAAGGGCCGCGCGCTGCTGGTGTGCGGGACACGGGACATCCCTGCCCTCAGGACAAGCCACGGACTCAGCGGGGTCTCGCAGGGGCCCCCACGTTTTGGAAGTGCCCCTGGGCGCGTGCGGCATCGGCGGCGGCCGCGAGGTCTGCGGAAATGCGGGCACCTGCACTTACCTTTCACTGCTCCTCAGCCAGGGCTACACTTACCTGCAATAGTGCTAGTGATATCTAAAGAGAAGGGGTGTGGCTTTGAAATAATACCTGTCTTGAAATGTAAAATCGAGTGTGCCCCTTGGAAAAAATCGTTTAATTGGAAATAAATTGAAAGAAAAGAGAGAAGAACCTGCAAGGTAGCGTAGTTGTAGTGTTTGTAAGTTGCTTGTAGTGTTATTTAGACCGTTTGGATTTCGAAAGGAAAGCCGTTCACGGGGCTCTCAGCACCTTGTCTAACTCCGCCCGCCACCCCTTTTTCTTTGCGTGCGGCCAGGCGTGTTTCGCCTCCTAGGATCAGGACGCGTTTCAGGGAACAGTCAAAACAAGAACCAGAGAATCCGCCCTCGAGCCCAGCCCAGCGCCGCGTACACTCCGAAGAGACGCAGTGCGAGGCGCTGGGCGCCGGACACCCCCGGCAGCGCCCCCGGCGCTAAACGAATCAGAACGAAGGCGGGTTGCTCGCTGCGCCGCAGATCGTCGAGCGCGGAGTTTGTTTTCCTTTCGACTCTGTTCAACAGATGATTTTGTCAAATCGGGAGAACAAAATCCTTGCAGAACGAGTGGCATCTAAAGCGCGAAATGAGCAGATTTACCGGTGGACCCCGCGGGTGGAAGCACCACCGCGACGGAAACGGGGGCTGTCCCGGGAGCCTCTCTGCTGCCCCAGGGCCGAGCGCCGCTGTCGCCGCCAACCCGAGCGCGGAGCGCCCGCAGCGGCTCCCGGGGCTCCCGTCTGGCTGGGGGAGTTGCCGGCAGCCCCCGCAGTGCAAGCGGCCCGCGGAGGAGGAGGCCGAACGGGGCAGGTACCTCCGCGGCGCCCAGGCTGGGCACGCCGCGCGCTGCGGAGTCGCCGCAGGGTGTTTGAGGGCCGCCCCGCAGGTGCGCGCGCCCGGCTGCGCGGAGGGAGGGGCGCCCGTGAGTGACAGCCCCGGGGAGCCTCCTCCACAAAGTTCCCGCTCGCGCCGAGGGGACTTGGCCGTTGCTGAGAAAACGGCGGCGTTTTGGGCAGCACTTGTCCTGCCACTGGGGCAGCCGAGGGGAGAAGCCGCCGAGGCCGGGGCGGCGCTGTCTGGGGGGGGGATCCCTAGCCCCGCGCGGGCAGCGGCGGCCCCGAAACGGCAACTTTCTCCCTCGCCCCCCCGCGGGGCGGGGCCGAGGCTGCCGGGAGGCGCGCGCTGATTGGCCACCGCGCCCTCATTTATAGCCCGTCAATCACGGGCGGCGTGAGGAGCGTGCTCTGTTTTTCGTGCCCGCGGGAACTCCGCGCCTCGCGGGAAAGCGCCGTCCCTGACCGGTCCCGCGTCCGCTCCGTCCTGCTCATTATTATTATTATTATTATTTTTTTTTTCCTGCCTCCTGAGCGGCCGCAGCTCGCGCGCCACCCTGGCGCAGCTCCTGTCCGCCCCGGCCATGTACAGCATGCTGGAGAGCGACATGAAGGCGCCGCAGCCCGCGCCGGGCGGCAACGCCGGGACCCCCGCGCCCGGCGGCAACGGCAAAGGCGGCGGCGGCGGGGCTGGCGGCGGCTCGGAGCAGGACCGCGTCAAGCGGCCCATGAACGCCTTCATGGTGTGGTCGCGCGGCCAGCGGCGCAAGATGGCCCAGGAGAACCCCAAAATGCACAACTCAGAGATCAGCAAGCGCCTCGGCGCGGACTGGAAGCTGCTGAGCGACGCCGAGAAGCGGCCCTTCATCGACGAGGCCAAGCGGCTGCGGGCTGTGCACATGAAGGAGTATCCGGATTACAAATACCGGCCCCGTCGGAAGACCAAGACCTTGCTCAAGAAGGACAAGTACTCCCTGCCTGGCAACCTGCTGGCGCCCGGTGGGGCCAGCGCGGTGAGCAGCCCCGTCGGTGTGGGGCAGAGGATTGACACTTACGCCCACATGAATGGCTGGACCAACGGCGCTTACTCGCTGATGCAGGAGCCACTGGGCTATGGGCAGCACGCGGCCGTAGGCAGCCCACAGCTGCAGCAGATGCACCGCTACGACATGGGCGGCCTGCAGTACAGCCCCATGATGTCCTCCGCGCAGAGCTACATGAGCGCCGCCTCCACCTACAGCATGTCCCCGGCCTACGGGCAGCAGCCCGCGGCGCCCGTGGGCCTGGGCTCCGTAGTGAAGTCGGAGCCCAGCTCGCCGCCGCCCGCCCTCACGTCGCATTCGCAGAGGGCCTGTCTGGGCGACCTGCGGGACATGATCAGCATGTACCTGCCCCCGGGGGGCGACGCCACAGACCCTGGCGCCCTGCAGGGCAGCCGCTTGCACAGCGTGCACCAGCACTACCCGAGCGCGGGCGCCGCCGTCAACGGCACCGTGCCGCTAACGCACATCTAGCGTTGGCGGCGGCGCCGCGCGGCCCTTCTGCCCCCCGCCGCCGTGCAGGACGCCCCGGCCTCGGCACTGACTGAAGAAGCTCGCAAGGGGAACCCGCTGCGTGCCCGTTTTGTGCGGGAAAGAGAAAACGCACGTGCCCGTTTTGTGCGGGAAAGAGAAAACGCACTCGAGCAAGCTGCCCTTCTACTGGAGCGCAGCTCCCGCCGCCGAGGAGCCCCGCTCTGCAGCCTCGGCCGCCTCCCCGCCGGGTTGCGCGGGGTTTTACTCGCCGGAGGGGCGGGGGGGGGGGAAGGTTTGCAGCGGGCTCGGGGTTTTCCGTTTGTTTTTTTTTTTAGCGTTGCAATGAAAAAAAGCGAGCTTTTGTTTTTAAACTCGGTTGTTCAGTTGTTTACATTTTCGTTGTGGTTTCTTAAAAATGTTGTGTTCTTCCCATCCTATTGAGTCTCGTTTGGTTTCTATCCCAAACTTTTAGTTTTCGCGAGTTTTTAACTTCAGGGTTTTGTTCTTTTGGGGGGGGGGAGGGGGCGGGAAAGAGCAGGGGAAGGGGGGAAGAGAGCTGTGCAGGTCGCAAACGCATTTCTTTTATTTATAGCAAGTTGTGTGTCTGGATTTTTTTTTTTTTTTCCTTCTCTTAAACTGTAAACTTATGTAAATCGGTTTGTGAATTCTACTGTGAATCATGTTTTGACATATCAAATGAAGAAGCGTTTTAGTTTGTTTACCGGATTTCTTCCAACAATAACAACAAAAAGGTGAAGTTATCGAACCACTCCTGTTCGCCTCGTTCTCCTCCTCCTCTGAGGCGAAGAGTGATCAATAAATGTCGTGTGCGGCGCCGGGTGTGTTTGTGGGCCCTTTGCGGGTTTTGCGCCGCGGCGGGAGAAACGCGGACCCTCGGCTCCTTCCTTGGCTGCCGCGCAGCGGCCGGTACTCCCGGCACTTGTTGCCTCTGCGGTTGCCCTGGGCACCGACCACCGCGGGGATATTCCCAGGGCGAAACCGCCGCGGGACTCGTAACGAGAACCCCTTAAAAACGAAGAGTTCCGGGCGCCCACCGAGGAAATAAACAATTCCCTCCTGCCGCTGTGTTTGACGAGTGCTTTGGTGGGGACAGCCGGTTCTGTGTGGCCGGGGGCCGCTTCGAGGCGCAGCGCTCGTTCGCAGGGCCCCCGCGCTCCGCAGCAGCGCTTCGGGTGAAAATACCCCTTTCACGGCATTTCCCCCAAATCCACCCCCGACTCTGCGCTGGCCCGACGGGGCTGCGGGGCGGGCGGCAGCTCCGCGGCGTCTCTGCAGTTCGTCAGCACAAACCCCTCAGCATCGGCGTTTCTTTTGCTTCGGGTAAACTTTTTGCTGTCTTAAGAGAGAAGACCTGGGAAAGGGGGGGTTGTGGGAGGGTTATTCGTTTGCGTATTTCTGATCGTTTTTGTTTTGTTCGGGGCTCTGTGCCCGCCTGCCACCTGCTCCGGGCGGCCGGGATCTGCCGTCGGGAGCCCTGCCCGGCGCCACGGCGCCCGGCTTCACGCGCCCTTGGGAGGCCTGGCCGAGGCTGCCCCCGTTCCGCTGCGGCTCCTCTGGCCCCAGCGGGAAGAACCGCGGCGGCTGGGAGAGCCCCGCAGCTCCCCGCCGCACGCGGCACTACGCGCAAATGCGCCCTCGGCAGGGGCTACGTGCAGGGAGCCCCATGGACGCGTGCGCTCCCCTCCCGGGAACAACAGGCCTGGGGGGAGTCACTTTGCACTGGGCATTGGTGTAGGCCCAGCACTATCATCCTCCTGTTTTGTTCGCGGCACTTATTCCCCCTTCCCGCTGCTGCCCTGCAGGCAGGACCACCGGACCACCCCTGCTCCAAGCCCTGTGGATCGAGCAGCCCCATGGCCCGAGCGCTGGTGTGCAGAGAAATGCAGGGGCAGCAGCAGGTCATGTTTCATCCCTGCTTGGAGCTGGACACAACTCCCCAGTGCTCTCCAGGACAGGCAGTACCAGGAGAGCTCTGGCAGAGGAAGCAGGAGCCCCTGTTCCCCAAGCATCTCTCCCTCACAGCAGGGCGGCTGCAGCCAGTCCCTGACATCAGTGAGGGCTCCCTAGCAGGTGACGTTGCCAGCACCGGGATTACATTTGCTTGCCTTGGAGTTGAACCACCCTGCATCACTCTAAATGGCCGCTCCATTCATGTGAGTTCTCTGGCAGCTCGCTCTGCTGCGAAAGTGCAGATACGCCACTCTGCAGAGGCTCATGATGTTGGGAGCTGAAGTTGTTCTCGCTGTTCACTGTAAGCCAGGGCCGGAGGAGTATCAGTGAACAGGTCCCCACAGGCTGCCAGGGACACTTGTGTTGAGAGGCTTGTGCTCTCTGACAGCCCACCACAGTAGTCTGGCTTCTGGGTGCTTTTCCTGAGTATTTGGAGATGCTAAAAGTCCTGTGCACATACTGAGCTCTTGGGGCTCAGCGCTATCCGGAGGTTATCCAGAGGCTTTTAGTTGCTGGCGGTGAGCAGAGTCCTGTGGAAACGGTGGAAAGCAGCCTCACACACCACTGCATGGGGGAGAGACCCGTTGCGAGTAGGAAGCAGTGAGCCTAGCCTTTTAGAAATACATGAACTGCCTCTTCTTCCTCAAAACACAAATGTATTTTTCATCAGGGAGCCAACAACAAAGCAGAAGTGCCTGAAGGACAACTCTTTTCAGCAAGTTCATCCTTTGCTTGGATTCCAGAAATCTGCCTGGGGAGCACATGCAGAAACACATTCCCTTTAGAAATAGTGAAGATGTGTTTTATTTGTGCTGGTGTTTATTTAAAATTTCCAGTTTATTTGAGGCACAGATGTGCAGCCTATGTGTATGAAATCCAAATGTGTTGTGAGCAGTGCCTGCGGGAGACTGCGTACTCTTGTGGGAGGGATCAGGATGGAGTCATTGCCATCTTGGGGGCAGCAGGTGAAGCTGTGAGCGGCTGCGTGTGACGTGCTGGCTCCGCGCAAGATGCTCCCTGCCTGCACCTGCATGGGAGCCTTTGCTCTGGGAACCTGTGGCGCTTCACGGGACAGGGCTGTGAGCAAAATGCTTAGTTATTACACATGCAAACTCATAAGGAAACGTTACCAAGGCCTAGAATGTCAGGCAAGTGCATCCGTTATCCGCAGACTGAGCACTGGCAGTGAAGCCAGTGTTAATAATGTTAGCATTTAAGTGTAATGACAATATTTAGGCTGTTTCCTAACACCTTGTTGAATGGAAGAGTGGAAGATCACACTTGGCACTGCTGGTTGTCTGTGGAAATCCAGCATCTCGGGTTACGTTGTGGTGACTCATTGCTTTGCCAGAGAGCTGCAGTTAATTTTGCATTGACAAATGTTGGTAAGTGAAAATATTTTAAATTTGGAAGTTTACAGATGGTCGGGTTGGGACGTAAATTTTAATAATGAGCAGAGGAATCTGGTTATTTTTTGCTTTTTTGATCAGTGTCTATAAATACCTCAAGGGAGGCAGTGAGGATGGCACTGGCCTCTTTTCAGTGGTGGCCACCAATAGGACTAGAGGAAATAGCCCCAGACTGAAGCACCAAAATTTCCACAGGAACTTAAGGAAAAATTTCTTGAGAGTGACAGAGCACTGGAACTGGTTGCCGAGAGAGGTTGTGGAGTCTCCTTCTCTGGAGATCTTCAAAACCCGTTTGGATGCAGTCCTGAGCCACATGCTCTAGGTGACCCTGCGTGTGCAGGGAGGTTGGACTAGATGATCTCTAGAGGTCTCTTCTAACCTTAATGATTCTATGATTCCATGATTAATGCTTCTCAGACATTTAAGCTCGGCAGAGCCAAAGCAGTGAAAAAATATTAGCTTGATTGCAATACACCATGTGTATCATTAGAAGAGTTTTTTCACACTGAGTTCTAAGAGATGGAAGGAGGGAGACAGTCTTATTTTCAAAGTGTTTTTTTATAAATTTTGCTTTAAACAGTCGCTTAATAAATTCATATACTCTTCTCGAAAAATAATACAAAACCTAGGACCAAATCTCTGGTTGCTAGGCTGTCGGATCAATTTCTCTCCTGTATTCCCTGCCTGGTCAACAACTGAAGAAACTATATGTTTTACCTCTCACAGAAGGTAAACACCCTGATGAAGGGAAGTGTCCAAAGAGAGAAGTTAATGTGAACTGCTCTGGACATGCAGAAAGGGCTGAATCAAAGTTCTTGCAAGACATCTGTTAAAATTAAGGGAGCTTTTGCTGTTTTTTTAAGAAAAAAATGCTTAAGGTGTAAAGGAACAACAAAAGTGTGGTTGCTACACAAGGAAGGCCAGGCCAGAAGCCAAGGGTGACCCCAGCACAGTCAGGATCCTCCCTGACAGGACACTGTCTCACAGTATCTGAACAGGGATGAGTTGGTAATAGTGACAGGATCCATGTGGACAAGTAGGACTGATGTTAGCAGGTCATAAGTCACCTCGCAGAGGGTCCTGACGTATGAAAAACCATCACGTGAGCAAGAATCTGTCGTGAGTCTAAATCTCTCAGGTTTTTCTTTTTATCTTTCTTATCATAGTATGGATTCAGCTTCAAGACACAGACTAAACATCTGAACTCTGAGAATAATTGGTATTAGAATCCAAAGACCTTTATCACCATAGGATGGTTATTTGGAAGCAGACTGGAATTTTGTGCTTTGTTGCATCTCTTCAAAGCAAATTTGCCCCTTGTGTCCCAAGGCAGATTTGCAAATGGATGTCACTTGAAAGCTTCTTGGTTTCAGTGGCAGCTTTTCATAGTATCACATGATGCCAAAAGTCGTGTTATTTAAGTCTCATAATGCATCATTGTGAATTTGTAAAATAAAACAATGCCCATTATTTTTGCAACTTCAGAACTGAGATAATTTGTCCTTGCCTGCTGACTCCAAAGTAATAATTGACTAAGTATACTATTTCCTGAGCAGTTGATAATGATGGAAAAAAAAAAGTTGGTTTGGCATAACTGAAGGAGTCTTTTAGCAGAAATATATAATCAAGACCTTGATTACTTATAACCATTAAAATACTACAGTGCCATAGGTGTTTTGGCATGATTTCAGTGGTTAGAAAAAAACATTGTAAAGACATTGTATTACTGCACAAGTCTTGTTATATAAACTGAAGATATTAAACTGAAACAGATGTGTTGATTTCAGCTTGGCTCAAAACACACACAAGAAACCGATGTTTGCCAAATGGAAAAGGATAAAAATCAGTTGATAGAATGTTATTTTCATGCATCTGAGATAATTACAACCAGTGGGCAGTGAACAAAATTAAAACCTATAAAGAATAAGCTGGCAGCAGCCTACAGTAGATACTTCAGAGGGAGGTAAAATCTTTGTCAGTGAACCAAGCTAGTAGGAGAGGAAAATTATATAAGGAAAAATTGCATTTACTGTATACACCATGAAATAAGATTTAATATTGATTTATGATGACTTTCATGTCTACAAAAGGTATTAATGGGTGTAGCATTATCCTTCTTTTTAAACTTTATTCACAGTATTTCCCCTGATGACCTTGGTGGTATTATGCTGCTCAAAAGTAAATAATTCTCTTTTAAATTGGAATATATTATCTTTTAATTTACAAGCCTATGTTGTTATATGATGGGACAAGTTTAATAAAAGAGGAGATTGATCAGTTTATTACTACACCAGTAGTGATGTGGTATACCTCCATCAAGTCTCCGGTTATTCTTGTCCTGTCTAAGTTAATCTCTCAACCAATATAAATCCTACCTTACCTGTGCCTCTACTGTGGACTTCATCAATCTCTGCTTTATCTTTCTTGAGGATGAGTCAACCACAACTGAGCTCAGTGTTACAAGTGAGAATTGATCATTTTTATATGGTGTTATAAATTTCCTATATTGTTTCTATTCCTTTCAAAATGTAGTCTTTTAAAGTCATTTTTAAAATTTGACATTTTTCTTCAAGACAAGAGATGTTCTTAGCATTTTCAGCATGGGTAAATGTGCATGCAAATTAAATTTTCACTTGGCCTTTTCAACATTTTTTTTTATAGCAAGACTTTGTTTTCCTCAATAATGGGAAACTAATGAGCGCTGTCAAATTGGACAGCACTGTGCCTAGGAAACTGTTTGAGAAAATGCTGATTAGCTAGTGAGCCAAAACCATAGCCACAATTTGCTGTTGGTTGTCCAAAGCACAGACACTTACTAAGTTATGTACAAGCTAACTCTTAAATGGAGTGTATGTAGCTAGTTAGATTCAATAACAGGGAATCACAATCATCCAAAGGAGAGGGCAGAATTACATCTTGAGTGATGATCTAGGGAGATTAATACAGTGGGTGTTATTGCTTTTAATTTGGCAATCACTGTTTTCTGTATTATGGTAATGAGTATACTTATTGTGATACAGAGGCAAGTCAGTAAAGACTTTAGGTGTTTAAATATGACTAAGAATCACCTAAATGTGAGATTCTTGTGGAAATCATAGAAGATATGTTTGGAAAACTCCAACAGGGACCTATTTGCCTTGTGAAATAAATAGGCATGGATTGTCATTACTCACATCATATTGTGCATTGACAAATCTTTCTCCTGTGTGTCCTAATCTTGAGTACAGTCAAAAATGTGACAAATCCATATGTTAAGCTTAATTCACCCTATGTCTTATACTGATCTCACATATAAGGGATACCTAGTAGATATTGAATAAAGTGAGATTCTGCTTTGCTTAGCAGGGACTGAATAACACAAGAGTATTTCAGGATCTACTGCTATTAAGGAACTAATGACTGGAAAACACTGTGTAGTCAGTGATTATCCAAGCAGGATTATCATTATATATAAATGTTTTTTATTAGTCTTCTGGCACTGACGACTGTCATAGCCATGTTTCTAAATAGTTTGAACGCTTTTGGAGGTGTGTGATGAATGTCTACCAGTAAGAGACATTTTCATGAATGTGAATAACAATAAATATTTTAAGATAGATCTTTATTGTGAGTCCAGCTCACAGCTTCGCTTTTTGTTGGGTTCAGTACTTGATCTATATTTTGACAAGAACCTCCTACTAAATAAGTTATTTGACTTCAAGCAAAATGTAACTATATTATTATTTGCAGTCCTATTATGTTTCTAAATTTCCTCTAGCATCTTCTCTAAACCTTTTTCAATGCAACAAAAAAGTGAAAAAAAATTGCAAATTATTTTTGGTTTGAATCAGTCACAACTGAGCTTTCAACTTTGAGCTAAGTAAAATAATATTCTGGTAAGACAATTCATTAATTGATGGTACTACAAATCTTACCTTTCTTCATGTTATTTGGTTCTGTTTTAACAAGGGCAACTTCTGAGCAGCATTTTTTTCTTTTTTTTAAATAGAAATATGTCACAGAAAAGTATTTGTGAGAAGATGAATGATGACTAAAAGCTGTTTTGGAACAGTCATCCCACAGTCTCATTTTTTTTTTTTTTTTATTAGATCTATAATTAATCCTCACTTCTACCAAATGTGTGTGACTCAGACACATTGATAGAGGGCTGATGACAAAACATGTTATTGTTGACACTGCAGAAGATGCTCTGTGAGTATCTTCCAAGGCTTGGAGAGCTCCCCCTTGTTCAAGCTGCTTACAAAGCAATTACAAGCCACAGCAAGAATAGTCCCAGTCCACTCTTTTTAAAGCAACCCTTTTTATTTCTGAGCTGCAACCCATCCCTTAATGAAAACTGAGAAGCATCTTTCTTTCCTTGTTTGCTCTTTTTTGTTTGTTTGTTTTTTTTCTATATTGAGACAGTCAGTAAGAGTGACTAGGTTGGGTAAAGCAGCTGATCAGCCAGGCTTCACAACTCTATTTGCATCTCAGAAACCCTGGAGGACAGAAAAGGCTTTTAATTGGTGATTCAACCTTAGCAGAAAGATGCTTTTAGGAAATGGGGCCTACACTGTTGTCTTCACACCAGGCACACTTGCTCTTGTTGCTATGGTGATCTGCTTTCGCATGCTAGGTCCAATGATGTGGAAAACAAGATGGCTTCCTCATTTGTTTAGCCTTAAGGAAAATTGCAGATATTAGCAAATCATTAAAGGGCTAACAGACACTCGGAAGATTTGACCTAAATAAACAGCATCATGTCAGATTTCTAGTAGCTGCATAAGTTTTCCTTCCCCCTCAGTCCTTAGCTAAGGAAGATTTTTATTACCCTAAATGTGTGTTTTTCTCTACCTACAGATATACTCCTGTACTTAAAATGTTAAGGCGGACCTTGTATTTACTGAGGTGGATTTAGTTTGTCAGTCAATTAGCAAGAAGTTTTAAAACTGATTTATAACCAGTATTCTAATGAGTATAAAACTATTGTTGTTGTTGTTTTGTTTTTCTCACTTTCTCAAAGTATAGCTTTCCTGTATTTCACAGAAAATCCTTTTCTGTTCTGAAATGGCCACCACATTGTGCATCCTCTCTTTTTATGGAGCAAGATCTCTGTCTCATCAGCCTCTGCAGGGCTGAGCAGGGTGACACTTCTCAAAAAGAGGAAACACTACATTTGAAGTTGGTGCTTTGAGGCTAGGGGAAGAGGAAAATTAAATGCAGGCATGAGAAAGAGCATACTGAAGAATAAACCCATCTGTTAAAAATATCTGAGGAAGTGGTAGCCAAAATCCATAATTGCAGATACTCTGCGTACGCTCATATGGGGGAACCACAAGGTCAGTAGAAAAATAGATTACATCTTTCAAGTTTCCTTAGTCAAATGGTCTGTGATTTCAAAGCAGCTGATTAATTGGTACAGTCTATTTCCTCAGAGCCTGTTCCCCAGGGAAAAAGATGAAGGTGAGGAATTTCACAAGTTCTTGAAAGAAACATTTAAAAAGAGACTTGTTTTGGTAAGTCTTCCAAGTACAAAGTCCTAAATAGGGGCTTCTAGGATTCTCTGGAATTTGAATGATAGAAGAAATCAATTAACCAAGAAAACACGTGGGACAAATTTACTATTTCTTTGACTGAAATGTATAAGTTACAGAAACGTATCTGGAGACCCATGCTTCTCATCTAGCTATGCATGCTTTAATATACAACCAAAGAAACCGCTTTTTGCTTCCTCTTCTAGTTTTAAAATGAGTACTCATTTTTTTTTCTTTTGTTTGGCCCTTGAATCTGTTAGATTTCTGATGGAAATGCCTCTTTTACCCCAAAGCAGACTATTTTGTAAACTGTGGAAAATACTGGCAATAAGGGTTCTGTTTTAAATTTAGAAAAACTACGAAGGAACTGCAAGGTGAAACTAAATGACATGGCCTCCCCATCAAAATAAGCACATTCCAACAACGTATTTACACAAAGAATCTGAACTGCTCACATCGTTATTGATTATTTATTATTATGTGATTCTTTCAATTTCTGTGTGTTTCTGCTTGAGCAGGGGTGTTGGACTAGATGATCCCTAGAGGTCCCTTCCAGCCTCAACCATTCTGTGATTCTGTGATTCCCCTGTGGTAAAAAAAACCCTTAAAACAATACTAAAAAAAAAAAGCATGGGCTTCCCTTGTTTATTCGGAATTTATTTGCATATTTATTTATATATATTTATATTTATTCGTAATTTTGGCAGCTAGAGCATGCTTCTCCTTTACAGAGGGAACAGGAAATCTGGTGGATCACAATACATAACAACCTGAATGTTGTTTATACATTATATTCTAGTGTTTTATTTAACTAATATAATATGATATAGCATGCTCTCTCCTAGTATGTCCATCTGCATATGTAGTTCCATGTTTCCTTATATGTTGTACTTTAGTTGAGTAAATTAGGTGTGTCAGGGCACTTTATCTGATTTACTTTCTTTGTGCACTAGAGTATCTTGAGTCAAGTATCCTCAAATAAAAAAAAAACTTAAATATCTTACATAATCTCATGATTTAGCCTAGAAGTCTCCTAGGTCTCTCTTTTTTTTTTTTTTTTTTTTTTTTTTTTCTTTTCGTTAAACATCATGAATGTGAATCTTCTCAAGTGTAGTTGTCTTAACGTGGCTTTGTCATTCAATCTGGTCTGACAACTCAAACACAAAGTTTCTGAAACACCTTGTCAATGTTTCAGCCTTAACAATAATGAGGATTGTAAATCTTGGTGAGATTTACAAATTAAGGAGAATTCTAGTTTGGTCATAGATGTATTTAAATCTATTTGGTGGGCTAAGATATTATCTTATCAAAGGTTTAGATTTACAGCGGAAATATTTTCAAATATTGGGACTGCAAATAGATACAAATCTGAGAATAATTCAAGACTCTTTTGTGAGATTTCCATCACTTATATCTATTATATCTATTTCTTGGATCCCTCCTATCCCCCAAAACTCTAGATGTTCCTATTTTGAAACATCGTCTCTATAAATCAGAAATTACTGATTACAGGGCACAGTTTCAGCAGAGAGAGCTTTGTTTTAGTTCAGTTAGGCATTGCAAAAATCTCTGGGTGCATTGTTACAGTCAACAATTTAGCTTTTACAATATCATTGAGTTTTCAACCATTTACTTCTGGAAAAAGAATTAGGTCTAAACTATCTCCTCAGAGCTTCAGTTTGATAAGGAATCAAAATCCTTTAACGTTCAACACTGATAGCTGGTGCAGAAAGGAAGACCTCAGATTAAAGACAGAAGAAAAGAACTTTTGAAATCAAAAATGAAGAAAGAACAATGAAGACTGAGAGAACTATAAGATAAAAGTATTAGTAGAAGACAGTGATGGAAAAAGTAATGTGATGACTTAAAAGATAAAAAAAAGGTCAGAAGATCATTCAGGAGTTTCTTACAAACAAAGATAGAATTACTGGATATGGCTTTGTGCTGCATTATTTTACAAATCTCCCCTTTGTGATTAATCACCTCCTCTGTTCTGGAACAAAGGAATAGTAACACATTATTTCCCTTTGAATTATTCCACATCTTTCTTCATTCCATGCAGTCCAGAATGAATTCTGGACTGTAGAGATATTGTGTTCTTGAAATTCTCAGATAATCACAGCTATGATTATTGCCAGAAAAGGTCACAGTCCAGGCACAGGTATTTGATCTACAGTCTTTTTAAGAGCTTTGAGTTAACAGTTCAAATCACCTTTTCTAGATTTCTTAGTATTTTTCTCCGATGATAACTCCTATGAAAATAAATGATTTTTATGTTGTAGCAATGACTTGCATATACCTCCCATTTCTAGATGTGTGGTGGATCATGAGAATTAAAACTCTAATTAGTGTCAGTAAATAAAAAGGCAATAGAAAACAAAACAGAAAAAAAAGAGAGGGAAGAAAAAAAAATAAAGAATACGTCTTTCTTGAACAACTCATGGTTTCCCTGTAGTGAAGGAAAAAGAGTTAAGCATCATCACATGTGAGTTGGCTCATCACATTCGAGTCCTCTGAAAGTGGATGAAGAAACCCTTCTGGAATCACATCTTGGAGGCTGCCTAACAATTTCAGCTGGGAACTGGTTGGGGGTCCTTGTTCTGCCTTATCCTTGAGCAGGAGCAGATGAGATTTCCCACCATGGGTGTGAAGTGGTAGCTGAGCCTTTGTCTTAGCAATCATCCAAGTGAGAGCTAGTCTTTGTTTAAAGCAACACTGAATTTAACACTGCTTCTCTACTGGTCATTTCTTTTTGCATGTGGTTCAGGAGATTATTATTTTTATTCATGTCCAGAAGCAGTTAGTTATGCATGCAATGTAGTATATATTTAGGAAATAAAAGTAGTCTCACCACTCAGTAACAACTTGTTTATACTGTAATTTTCATTCTGAGTGCCCCTATCCTATTTATAATGTTTTCATAACTTTCTGAAATGAGTATTTCTTGTTTTGAATTCTACTTGTTAGCCTCTGTCCCAGTATGATTTTTTATTTAAAATTTGAACACAAAAGATGAGCAAAACAAGTTGGAGAAAAAAGCACAATCCTTTCTGTCTTAAAAACAATTATTACACTCTTTTTTTTTTTTTTTTTTTTTTTTTTTTTTTTTTTTTGCATTTTGTTGCAATGGAGATTTGAGAGGGTAGTTTGGCATAAAATTGTCTTCACTGAGGAGGAATGAGCCTTTAGCTTCTTGGAGAAATAAATACTTCTTATGCTATGTTGTAATTCTGAACTTTAGAATATGAGCCAGTCACTAAGACATTCACTGCAGCTTAAGAACTCTACCCCACACAGAAGGATAAAGTTGAAAGTAGTTGTGGGTGACGGGAATTTCTTTCTCTTCAGTAAATAACTATGTGCATTTCATTTTCATTTTGTGTCTATTTTTTCTATTAGTTCACATTACTAAACTGTCTCTCAAATCTTTGCCCTCAGTCTCTAAAGAATTTCTTTTTCTCTTCCATGATTTGCATAATGTCACAGTTTACAGCAAATGCAGACCACGTTCCTTTTTATTATCTTTTATTTCCTCTCTCTCTTTCCCCAAGTTACACTTACTTGGTTGCATGACCATTATAATAGATATATATCATTGGCACTCACCACTAAATGCCAGCTGCATGTAGGCATTACCCACTCTTCTCCTTTTGACTATGCATGCTTTTTATAGACCTTCAACATTTACTCTTTCAGCTATTCTTTCTTCACCAAGTAATTGTACTTATTCTTTTGTTTTCTAAGTACACATACAAAGTTATTTCAAAATCCCTTACTCCACTCTCTAGAGATCCACCTTCATTATACCTCTTTTTTTCATTAAGGTTTACCTTCTCTGTCTCATTGCCTTATTTCTAATTATGTGGTATGTTAGTTGAATTTGATGGGCAGTTGCTCAGAATGCCAGAATGACGTGTAAACTACAATGGTCAAACATCACAGCTGCTTTTGCCTTGCGTTTCTGCTCAGCTCCATGCAAAAGGCAGAGTAACACATACCATGTGGGTACTATAGATTGCCATCTATAAGGAATCATCAGAAAATGCCACAGCCTTGCCACTATGATAGTCCAGGGATGGTTTTTTTTTTTTTTTTTTCTTCAGTGCCCCAGATGGCTGGGCCTTGCTGTTCTTGAAGCGGAAGACATGAATCAGCAGTTAAGATCAGGAAGATTTTAATGATAACAGAAGAGTACAGAAAATCTAGTTTTCATTTCAGTCCTTATAATAAATTCCTTACCTCTCTCTCTCTCTCTCTCTCTTTTTTTTTTTTTTTCTCTCCTTTTCTCCAGACTCCTTTGAGGCACTGATTGGAAATGACTGCTAGCACGTGCAGAAAAAAATAGCTGGGGTCTACTTCCAAACATTAAGGTTGAGTTTAATCTAAACATTTTATAAATATTCCACATTAAATTAATCTGTTAAGGTTGATGTACATCCTCCAACTTTTCCACAGCTCTTACAAAGAAATGCTGGATGAGCTTTTTATGTATCAATGCAATAGTGGTTCAGTTTCCAAGCAGAGAGCAAAAAACAGTTTGACAAGAAGTGTGGAGGTGAACTCTCCTAGAGTGGCCATGGAACCACTCTGCACTGCTACACAGCCTAGGGATCTCATTTGGAAATTGTCCTCTGCAAAACACAGCTCAGACACAGGCATCTCCTCTTGAGCAACCTGAAGAGTATAACCAGTGTGGGTTGCTGATCCAGGAGGGAATAACAGTGCAAGAAATGCTGAGGGTAGTGCAAGAACTCACATTCGACTCAGTGCATAAAAATCATGTAATTGCCGTTTGTTGTGCTGACAGTGAATCTACTTTGGTCTTCATCCCACATCCCACTCTCCCTTCAAAGTCAAATACTCTTCCCTGTCTGTATTTCTATATTAAAAAAAAAAAAAAAAGTAAACAAGAAAATCAATGTAGCTTTGCATACCAACCTATGCCATCTCTCTGGTTACCCTTTTAGTGAAGCATCGAGCATAGGTATTCTTAGACCACCTCTGCTTTCTGGTTTGTAAGGTTCCAGGTCTATACTTGGACTGGACTTCTCATAATATAACAAAAAAAAATAACAAAAATATTGACAGTTTGTGAAATGTATAAAGCTTATTGTGCAATGCGGTGGTGCAGTACAGTCCATTGAAGACTGTAGATTTTTAGTTGGTGGTGTTTTTCCAAAAAAGGAGGCAAAATTGTATAATGCATTACACTTTCTAGATGTTGACTTTGCTTCTCTGGCTCCATTTTGAGCAAATATTTGGGAGCTCTGCTATGTGTCTGTGTCTTTATTGCAGCTTTATTAGATCTGCAGTTCTAAACTGTGTTTTGGAAAGCACGGCTAGAGCATGATGTATTTACAACCACATACAGAGCAAGTTGTGCAAACTAGTGAAATCTTGCACAGTAGGGTCATGATTTGTGCTTTGGCCATATAGGTGCTACAGTCTTTTCAGAAAGTAGTAAGACATAACATACAGGAGTTACAAACTGAGGCCTGAAACATGCTGTTCTTGTGCAGTGTCTCCAGTGCTAAAAAGAAAAATAAGCTATGCACATTTTTAATCTGGCAAAAATGTGGCAGCAACATTAGAATCCTTGTCTCTAACAGAGCATTCAGAAACAATTTTAAGTAAACAAAGTTGCTAGCAGCAGACCAAAGTTGATTTGAAGTAAGAAGGAAAAGCCAACAAAATGTTCTTAATCTCTGGTTATTGTTAAATATTGTTAAACATTTTGTTCTACTATTACTAACTAGTGATAGGTACAGAAAGCTGTGTGTGCAATGCCTTAGGTTTTCATACTATATCCATCTGGGTTTGAATTTTCAAAACCTTAAGATGATGTAAATTTGTTCTTTTTTATTCCAAGCTTCACGTATGTACATGGAATATACATATATATATTATTTCTGAGGGATAATATTTAAGCTGAAGAGGTATGTTTTATTTATCTCTACGATGGAGTAGGAAATAGAAGTTTGTTGTTATTTCACAAGTTCTTCACAAGTTATATTTAATTTTCATAAACTCCAAACAAACAAAGTCTTTCAGAGTTTGTGCTAGTGAAGGCTTTTCTTCAGATTCCTGTTGAGGTTTAACAGGGGGATATTTCAGAAGTGCCAAAGTGCCTGAGAAGCAGAAATCTTATTGAACTCAAGGGGGTTTATCAACACCATGCTAGAAGAATGGTCTCTTGCACATAGCTGCCTTCAAAGACAGTCTGTGAAAAACTGGAAGCGACAGTCTAAACTTAAAGCAACCCCCTCCCTCTTTTCCCCCCAGAAAAGTCCCAGTCCAGAAGAGGAATTTTCTCTCAACATCTTGCAAAGAGAATGGACAGGATGTATTTAGCAGGCATGAGACGTGGTTGTTTTATATATGTCATTTACTGAGCCTGAGAGCCACTACTAAAATAAGATGAAGTCTATTATGAAATTCTAGAAGAGTCTGCAATTGTAATAGTGTCAGAAACCATGTGTTAACTGGCTATGGTTTAACATTCCTAGGGTGAAGAAACACCCAAAAATAAGTCAATAGATTATTTCTTAGGCACGTAAAAGTTAGAGATTAAAAGACCATTAAAGCGGCTCCTGTATGCTGTGAAATAGGAGAACCTGTTTAAGAGTAAGACGGTTGCTTGCTGTTAGTGCTAGGTGCATTTTTATTGAGAGATGAAATAATAGAAGCTGCAACAGTTAACAAGAACAAATAGCAAACACACTAGTGGAAAAGGGGAAGCCAGAAGAGTAGAAGCAACTTGAATTGACCTTGTTATGTGGGAAAACTTGACAGTCCTGATGGAGAAGATATTACCACATGAAGGAGGAAGCAACTGGCTGCCTAAGCTTTGCCAGAGAAGACTGTGAGACAGTTTTACTTTAGCACTTAGGTAGTATGTATTAGCCTCTTGTTTTAGCTTGTCAGAATTT
This sequence comes from Microcambeva ribeirae, assembly GCA_035222435.1. Classification (NCBI taxonomy): domain Eukaryota; kingdom Metazoa; phylum Chordata; class Actinopteri; order Siluriformes; family Trichomycteridae; genus Microcambeva; species Microcambeva ribeirae. Next base: position 27,374 of record JAYECN010093084.1, read on the forward strand.
TTCTCATCTATTAAAATGTTGCTGAACTGAATAACATTTGCTAGTGGGGATAATTTGTTCACTGAATATCAACAGTCTTGTTCAGGTTTCTGGATGACGGGCTGCACTAGCATATTGCTAGTACCTCCATGCAGATGTGGCCAGCCAGGTCTTGGAAACAGAGCTACGCAGGACAGACAGACAGACAGTGTTAGCTCACCTGGTGCTTCACAGGCATGACAGTGGTTTGAGGCACTCAGAATGTGCTGAGGACACTGTGCCATACGGACCCATTTAAAAACTAGTGGTATGGAAGCTATATAGCCCTGAGTCTTCAAGGTGGCCCAGGCATAGTCTAATGTGCTTTTGAAAATCCAGTTCTGGGAAAGTTTAACATTCATAAACTTTTCTTTTTCTTTTTCTTTTTCTTTTTCTTTTTCTTTTTCTTTTTCTTTTTCTTTTTCTTTTTCTTTTTCTTTTT
>JAYECN010093188.1:0-27830 GCA_035222435.1 Microcambeva ribeirae
GGGCGCCGCTGTCCCGCCGGAGCGGAGCTGCCGCCGGGGCTGGGCGGAGCGGCCGGTGCGGCTCGTGTGGGGGCGACTGCGGCTGCTCCGCGCCCAAGTGCGTCTCTCCTTTTCGTTTCTTTTTCTTTTTCTTTTTTTCCCTTATGTATCTATTTTCGATTTTTAAAAAATCACCGCGGTGACGCGCGGCGCTGCTTTCTGCTTTACCCTCGCCGCTCTTCCCGTGGCCAGCGCTCCCGTTGGGGCAGGGACCTTCCTCCGCCAGAGCTTCGTCCTCGCTCTCACCGGCGGGGAGTGACGAAAACAGCGATTATTTCAGTGGCTTTTAGCGGCTTCTGCCCCGTGCCGGTGCCCGCACGGCGCAGACGGACTCGGCTGAGGGGAGGGACAGCCCCGGGAGCAGCTGCCGGTGCCTCCCGGTGCTGGGAGCTCTGGAGAGCCGCTACCCCGGGCACTTCTGCCAACTTCAGGGGCGACACATGCTGTGGTCTTCAGGAAAACACAGCCCCGGAGCGGGGCATCCCCGAACAGTGAGCAATACGATACGGAGAGAAAAAAAAAAAAAAAATATATATATATATATATATATATCTGCAAGTCTCTTGTGCTTAATAAACTTGCTTTCGCTGTGCATTTTCCAAAGTAAATCTCATCCCTGTATGTGCTAAGTTCACTACTCCTTGTGTTTCAAAGGATGTGCATTTCTGGCCAGTTCATATATATATATATATATATATATGTATTTATATCAGATGTACCTATCAATTATATACTATATATAAATCTGATATAAATAAAGCTGTGAAATCTCAGAATTTTGTGAGATGAGACCCCAACTATTGATGAAAATAGATTTTTTTTCCCCCCCACCCCGCAGGCAGAAATATCTAGCACTCTCAGTTTCAGCCTCTTGAATTTAGATGCCTAATTTTAATGAAGTCATTATCTGATAACAATGTATAACTGTCTGATGTGTAAATAAGGATGAAAGATGCCTTTGAGGATGTCAGCTCGAGCCCCCTGCTGTGGCAGACATCACATCATCCGCCGCTCTTCCCGGACGCGATTCCGCCCTGGAAGGAGCGTCTTTGTGGCCCTCGCTGCTCTGGCTGGTGGGCAGTGATTAGGCTTTGATAAAGCACCTGAGGTCCTCCCTCTTTAATGTCGAGGTGCAGGATGATAGGAGAAGTTCTGAAATTCCCAGCAGGTGGGAGCGCTTCAATGGCTGCCTAATCCTGCGTCGCAGTAAGCGTGTGCCGGTGGAAAGTAATTAATCTCCTTCCCGACGTATGGATATAATATCTTAAATTTGCAGAAGTGCTGTGGATGCAGATTTCTTGCTGCTGTTCGGGCTGCTCAGCCACTTCTTCACGGCAAGGGAACGGCCGTGGGGCTGTGGGGCTTTTGCGCCTCCAGCCCGTCTTGCTGCTGATGCCTCGTACATCCCCGGAGCTGTGCACATTTTAGGTTACAAACTTATCTGAAAAATGCTTGCTAAGGGACAGCTATTAAGGAAATGTTTTTCCACCTGGGATTTTCTTCCCCCAACATTTTGTCCTTTTCATAGGCAACTTGTTTTTTCCCGACGGTGCTGCTGTGGAGCCGGCCGGTTCCCGGTGCTGGCGGGGGCAGCCGGGGCTCGTGCGGCTGCTCGGGAAGGACCCTGTCACCTCCCAGGGATGAGCCCTGTCCTGCCCCCTGCGTGTTTCCCTTCCCAAGCCGCTGCCTCTGCCGCGGGGCCATCCGACACAGACGGCACCGGCCTCTTCCCTGCCCCCAAAACAGGGGGAGCGGGTTAGGAGGACGGTGGGATCCATGGAAGTGGCTGCCCACCTTCTCCTGGATGTGGGGTGGGCGCTAGACAGTGCGGAGGCTTTGGGTTCAGCGTGTTTTATGTAAAACCCAGTGCTTTTTCTTGGAGCAGCAGATTAACTCCTGATGTCCCTCCCCTAACTGCAGCCCTGACTTGCCTCTCATCCTCCTTATGAAGGAGGAAGAGTTGCTGAGTGCAGAAATGTGTTGTTGCATTTTGGAAGGTGGTAGCAAATGTCTGGGTACAGCTCTTGGATGAGTTTGCTGGCTTGTGAACCATCATATCTGATCTTTGGGCTTCTGGTACCGCTGCAGAAAATACTGAAAGACATAAAATCCAATAGGCTTCCGGGTGGGGTTTGTTTGGATGGTTGCTGTGTGTTTATAAAACTTGCGGGGTCTCCAGAACCATCTCAAAACAGTTTATGAAATCAAGGTTGCGGAGAAACAGGGACAGTGTTTGAACAGGTGAATGCATGTGGCTCTGAACGTTGTTGTGTTCCCCTTTCTATTGCTTTATTTACAAAAAAAAAAAAATTGAAAATAGAATTGTAAATTGCATCTCAGGTGCTTATCTGATTCGTGGCACTGTGGTGTCTGTATGATTCACAGTTTGTAGTGGATTTATCTTCACAATAACCCTATCAAATGCTGAAGTAGTGTCTCCAGTGGGGAACTGTGGTGTGACCAAGATCACCCGGGAAAGCTGTTGCAGAGCAGTGACGACAAATTCTCCTGTATCTTTAGCATTACACGTAAATCCCGTGGTCGTTGTTGCCAGGCCCCTTATGGCATATCCCTCCTCATCTGTCATTTCCGATTTCCTTTGGAGAGGAAGTCCTCCGTTCAAAGCAGCCCATTTTACCCTGTTTTGGAAGAGAAAGCATCTCTTCATGTCGCTGCTTCTGTAGCATCTCGCACAAGGGGGTCTTAGTCCATGCTAGACCCCTAAAGTAATAGATTTAAAAGACAGTTATTCAAAGTCTGAGCGTGGCCTCTGTTGGATCATTTTTCATGTCGTCAAGTTAATGAACTTAATGTAAAAGTAGAATTGAATAGTGTAAAAGTGAATAGAAATCAGTTAAGATAAACTGCCTTGAAAAGCAAAGCTTATCTAAGTGGGAGAAGGGGAACAATAATACAGCAGAGGCAAAAATGTAGGGAATTTTAAGATGAGAGGAACTCCAGGAAGAAGTTGGCTTAGGGAGGAAGACTGAGAGGAGAAGGAGGAAATCTGAGCAGGGCCTGTAGTCAGTGCAATGTATGTACGAAACTGAGACAAAGGGAGAGGACAGTAGAGGCAGGAAAGGAGAGAAAATGAGAGGAGAGGAGCATGTAGGGAAAGAGAGGAGAAGGAGGGGGGAAATAAGGAGCTAGAAGTGGGGGTTGCACTAGTGCGTGGTGCTGGTAGGAGCTCTCCGAGAGCGAGGCGGCGAGAAGCGCCGCTCGCGGAGCGTTGCCAGCGCAGGGCTGGCCTTCCCGAGGTGCACGGGGTGGCTCTTTGGAAGTTAGCTCCGGCACCGCCTCCAATAGCCCAGTTTTAGCTTGGGTGTTGCCAGCAGGACACTGTGTTTTACACGTTTACCATGTCCTTTCGGAAGCGAACCAAGGCAAGAGAGGTGAAAGGGAAGAAGTTTTTGGTTTTTTTTTTATTAATAATCTGTGTTACCCAAAAGTCCAAAGGTGTTAGGCTCTATCCACGAGTTTCCTTGGAAAGACTCTCTTTCCTGAAGAGTTTACGCTGTAAATACGGAGTAGGAGGGATGGGAAGGAGAGGAGCAGATTAATGATGCAATTTGCCAACATTATATATCTGACAATGGCAGAGCTAGGAACAGAAGTCAGGTCTCCTGTGCCTCCCCCCAGTGCCCTGTCTCATGAACCACGCTGTCTTTCCATCTGTCAAGCTGACATGCACAAATTAAAATGTATGGCAACTATCTCCGCAGTATCCTCCCACTCAGCCTTTCTCCTTTCTTCTCTGGGATTTGCTCTTCCTTCAGTACCTTTGTTTCCTTTCTACAGTGTGTGACTCATTACACAGAGATTACGATTATTTGAATTTTACCCATTAGTGCGTGACTGTCTAAAAAAAATATTTGCAGAAAACATTTGAGAAATATACAGTCAGGAAAACTAGAAATGGAGAGTATCCATTAGATCTTTTAGCATGTTCGTGATTGTTTCCCATAAAATGTTTATTTTCCTCTTAAGTTCAGCATGGTTTTTAAAAATGCCACATAACCTCTATTATTTTCTTTAAGTGGTTATGCTGTCCCATAGGGTCCCATCTATGGCATTTCTTTATGCAAAACCTGCTTTTTGTTCATTAGATCACTTTGATTCTTTGTGGTTTGTTTCTTTTTTTTTTTTTTTTTTTTTTTCCAGAAAATGCCCAGTTTAATAATTAATGGTGACTAATGAAATGAATTAGCAGACCGCTGTTGCGCTGAGTCTCTGATAGGGTCTTGTCCGCGACAGTAGCCGGTACCATATGTTGGAAGGAGAGCTCAGAATGCTTGGAATTGCTTGGAATTGGCTTTTACAGAGCAACCCGCCCCTGGGATGAGGTGATTCTTAACCACTCTCTGTTAACAGTCTACCAGTGTCCTGAGGCATAAGGTTCATATGCCTGTAATTTACACCGTATCAAATAAAATTGTGGGTGTTCTTGGTGTCGCTGTCACTGTCTAATTCCCCTTTTGGAGCCCTGTCAAGCTCATGGGTGAGGTGATTATTATTTCCTTCAAATATGTGCAGCTCTTACTGCAATGGTCTTGCCTTGGCAAAGCCACACATGCTACTGTTAATCTTTTCTTAGAAACTATCCACTTGAATTATGTTCATAAGAGAATCCAGAGAGAATATTGGCACTGAGAATACAGGAGAGGATGACAAAACAATTTAAAAAGCTTTTTTAAAAGATGTCCTATATTTTAGTCTAACAAGTCTAACAGTCTTATTGTTGAAATAGCTCATTACTTTTATGATTCCTCGAATGCGCCTGACCTGCGTCATAACTGGTTCTTATATTTTATGTTTACGTTCTGCAGAGGTCACTTCCAGCTTCAAATATTCTGAGTTTTGCACTCTCTTAACTTATGCTTGCTCCAGTGCCAAATTTGTCTCATAAAATTAGACTGCAGGCTCTACTGAACAAGAACTTGCATGTTTGAACACAGTAAGGCTCTGATTTTCTGACACTCCTGTACAGTACAAATGAGTGCAATTCTTATGTGTTGAGAATGGTTCCTTTGGGCAAGGTCTTTTCCTTTTAGATTTTCCCTTACTTCTATTTTTGAGTTGTTTTTGCTGTTTTCATTGTGTTTCCAACCTCTTTTATGGTTGTTTGGAGACTCATAAAGGGCTTGTTTAAAGAACATTGAAATAAAACTGTGACTCTTTTAATCTGCACGATTTGGAGGAAAAAAAATATAAGGGAAATGCAATATAAGAAAAACTTTCCAAAAGGATGTGGAGAATATAAACTTAAAAATATATACAGGAAATGTGAAGTTAGCACCTTCTGCATCTGATCAGTCTGCATGACATAAAAGGCAGCTATAGATATAGTAAAATTATTGAATATGATGCTATGGCCTGAATAACAGCACAATTTGAGAACTGAAACGATGTATGTTTTTGAAGTGAGTCTCTTTCATGCTTGAGATCAGTTGACAGTAAGTGATGTGAATTGTGAAGCAGCAGTAAACCTCCCATATCTACATGTGCTGAAGTCAGAGTGCTTGTGGTAGACTTACTTTTCACCAATACATGCTTTTTACATTTTTTATAAAATACTTGTATTTTTTTTTTTTTTTCTGTGACACATCTTGATTTTCATGAAAGATTTGCACAGCAGCAGTTACTGCAGTGGGAAGGTAAATCCTTGTGGCCTATCTTTATCGTTCTGGCTCAGGAGCTGATATTTTAACAGTGGAACTTTATTGTACAGTGAATTGTAGTTGCACTTAATCAGATCTCTTAATACAATAATAATTGTATTGCTAATAATTCTTAGGTAAATAGGAGAAAAAGTGTTAATTAACCCAGTGAGTAATTTTACTTATCAGGGAGACATCTCCCTTAATGTATTTTATGAAGCAAAGTCAACTTAGTTTTGCCCCTTTATCTTTCAGGTGTTCTTGAGAAGTGCCTGCCTTTTGGAGCTCAAGAAGGACATGAGGAGTAAAAGGACTTGGGATCTCACTGGTCAGAATGAAACAGATGTTGAAAGATTTTTCAAATCTATTGTTAGTAGTGCTCTGTGACTATGGTGAGTATTAGATCTATAAAGGGAATACTGAGAGATACTTATTCACGGGGTATTTTTGGATGGTGCTGTTACCAGATGATACGTAGAAGCAGGATTGCCAAAGAGGACATTTCTGATATGCACAGAATTGAGTCTAGATCTTATGCAAAATGTAGATGGAAAATAAGACTCACATAAACTGCACCTTTGGATCAGAGTGTCGGGAACCTTTCCTGCTGTTAATGTGCCCAAAGAAATAAATGTGATAAATGTGGGACTGGCTGTGTTAGAAGTGGTAACTGGAGCTCTGCTCTCTTGTATGCCTTGTATTTTATAACATTCATTAAATGCCATGTAACATGCACCATGGGTGAAATTCTGTGGAGCACTAGAGCCTGTCGCTGTGAGGAAGCTCGTCTACAGTGGGGTAGACATGAATTATCACCTCCCTGCCTCTGCAAGCAGGTGCACTTTAGTGGCTGCATGCAGCCTTTCATTTTAGGATCCTACCTAAAAGCGGAGGATCTCTAGGCAGTCAGTAGAAAGAGATGAGAAGGGGAAGTTTCATCTCGCTCGAGCGTAGATGTCTGTTCCGTGGAAGGCTACGTCTGAGCTGATGTAGCCTGAGCTGAGCTGTACATCTGAGCTGGATCCCCTCATCACAGAGAGAAACGGGTGCTTTTGGTGTGTGACTCACCTGGCACGTTGCAGGTGTCCCACCCACCCACACTGGGGTGGGAGGACTGTGCCATACAAGTGCCCATTTCTCAACGTTAACTATACAAGAAGCCTACAGTGGCTAGCAGAGATAAGTAAAAAATCTGTTTTTTTAGGTAATTATGAATATCGAATACACTCTGCTATTCATGTCCCTGTGCTTGCTCAGTTTCTGCACCAGAACAAGGGATCACTAGAAGAGTTGAAGAACAGAGATGCAATCTTTTAGATTAAGTCCAAAAGAAGTGAAGACACTTGTGTGACTTCTGGTCATTTGTTATTTTAGTAAGACAAAATTAACTAGCCACATTAGGAATGCTGCACGTAGTGGGGTGCACACAGTGAAGGTGCATACTGAATTCACAAGTGAGGTGAATGATTCCAGGATCCTCAAGTTCTTGGTGAGCCACTCCTACAGGCATGCATGGCTAGTTGTGTCAGAGGTGAAAGACATTATTCTGAATAAGAGGCTAGAAGGAAGCTAAATCTCCATTGAAAACCGTAGGTACGTCATATTTTGCAGTATTGCTGACCAATGAGCAGTCCATAATTCAGAATATAACTTTCAAACTATATTACCCATCTATTTCTCTGTTTTATGTCAAGACTGCTCTGTAAATGTACCAGTGTACCCTGGAAAATTACTGTAAAGTTAAAAAAAGAAAACAACAGCAACAAAACAGTATTCTTATTTCTCATCAGTGTTTCTGATGTGTTTGTTCTTTGTTGCTCTGAGCTACCAGTGGCTCACAAGCCGACATCACAACTCAAGTTGGCTTAAACACAATTTAGCAATAAATAAATATCAAAATAACACACTCAATTAATTCTCCTCACTCTTCAGTGAAATCAAGTTTTTCCTTTTGATCTTTCTAAGAGCGAGGTCTTTGCAGAGACTCTGCTGGCAGATTGGTGGCGCCCCAGCCAGACTCCATTCAATGGAAGACCATTGTAACGACAACCAAAATCATACAAATGCACTGAAAGCTGCCCCCTGATCAGCTGTCCATACAGCTGGGACCAAGTTTTGGCTTGAGATGTGGTAATGTCTGCCCAGCAAGCTGAAGGACTATTGGAGGAACAGAGAGCGGAAACTGGCTTCTTTTGAAGAGCATTGCAGAGCACTAGAGGAGCCCCCTCCGAGTGCAAAGTTCTTGTGTTATTAGACAAAGGTGGGAGAAGGGCTGCTGTGAACTGGAGCTTTGTCAGCCAGAGCTCTGCAGTGCTCTGAGAGCATCCTCTGGTAGTGCTCAGGGTTCTCACTTCCCAAGGGATTCACAGTAGGGCTGATGAGAGCTGTGTGGCAGTTCTCCTGTCTGGGCGGTGAGACTGGGAGATGTGAACGAAAAAAAAAAGTGAAAGAGCGTAAGTACAGAATTGCTATTCTGTAATTCTGTAGGTGCAGACATCAGTGCTTTTGGTTACTATTATTTGAGTGGTTTTGCAAAAAAAAAACAAACAAACAAACAAACAAAACTTGATGTTGAAATTGCCCATGCTAGGTTTTTGGCATTGTTATTTCACATAAGACGGATCTGGCCAGTTCCTCTGCAGAAAAATACAGCACTTTGTCTATGTTTAAAGAAACAACAATGACAACGAAGCAACTTGCAACCATTTCACTGGGAAACTCAATCATGCTTACAGAAACCTATATATTTGTGAGGGAGTTTATCTGACTGGTCTGGCAGTTGCCTTTTGCTGTCCTTATAAAGATTTGCCCAAACTTGTTCCAGTTCTAAGACCTTGTAGCTGCGTGTGTGGCAAAGTTCTCCAAAAGGCTGAGTGTGCCCCAGCTCCCATGGCTCCCCTTGCCAACCCTGTGCAATCCTGTATGTGCTCCAGCTCAGCATAGCAGAGTTCCCTCATCGTAACATCAGGCACTAAGGCTATTTGCTCTGTGCTTTTTGTTCTCTTCTCTGGAATACTGGAGGTGTGCAGGAACTTGCTGAAGTTAAAAGCAGGTCCAAGGAACAGGATAAGGTAGCAGAACTATGATAAGAGCTCGATAGAAAACTCCATAGGGGAAATGATTTTTTTTTTTATTATTATCAAAACGGGTTTTGAATGGTTTGCAGTCGGTAAAACATGGGACTACCCCTCAAAGAAGGAGAATCAAAGAGCGCACTGATAGCAAGTACCATCCATCTGCCAAATGAAGCAGAATCCTTCAGAATAAATAGTACTAAGCCATGCAAATTAAAGACTGAGTTCCAATACAAATATATGAGGTATATGTGTGATTCCTACATGGAAAGCTGTGCATGCATCGTTCAGGGATGTGGATGTGGTCAGAGCGCGTTACCGTAGGCACTTGTAGTTGAGGAGGAGCAAGAGGCTCTCCCAATATGCACTGTTCCTCATTCCAGTATAAATACCTGCAGCTGGTGAGATGAATTGCTTCCCGAAAATGTTCCCTACTGGCAAGGAAGTGAATCCAAGGTGACTAGGAGCTTACAGTGGTAGGTGTCTAATATCATATGCGATAAGTCCTACTACTGCTGACTGCCGAGTGCTTATCTTGGCAATCTCAATGTTTTTTCAGTAAAACCTTCTTTGAAGCTTAAAGTGTGTGTAGCAGATTTAACAAGTCCAATTACTATTAGTTGTTACTCCTTATGAACAGATGACTTCAACTGAGGTTTTACACTTCTGTAGCGCTTTTCATTGAAGACTCAGGAACCTTTACCCAGATAATTAATTACGTAAAGGTGTCTCATATCATTTCATATTTGGACATTTCATATCTGGAATAGATGAATGTTATTCCCATTTTTTTCTGATAACCTTTCTATATCTGTAATCCTTAAATTCCAAGCAATGCAGGAAAACCAGCTGAGCTAAGAAACGAAATGTGATCTTCCTAATCCAGTGCTTTAGATACCATCTATCCTCACTAGTTAGAGCATGTCTCAGGGTAATTTGGCAACTTGCACATACATGGACATGCCAGAAATGAATTTTAAAAGACCGTCCCATTTATAATGAAATGATGTCATTTAGACATGTTGCACCACATCTAAGACAAGAAAAGTGCTGCAGTCACCATCACTGTTATTTTCGGCTCTTTCACTCAAGTGTCTCTGTGATGCAAATGAGCGAAATGAAAGATTCATAAGACAGAGCAAGAGAAGAGGCTTCAAAAAACATCATGCAGACTTCCTATTTTCTTTAATTTGAGGGACATTTTTTGTGTTTCTGCATTAAGAAACTGCAGTCCTTTTGCTGAATTGCAGCTCAAGTAAGTGAACGACAGCTGGCCACTGTTAAGTGGACGCTGAGAATCTGTCAAGTGAAAGAAGTTGAGAATTCTCCAGGCTTACAGAAATTAATTTTTATGTGGATTTTTTTAACCCTCCTGTACATGTTATTACCACAGTGGACTTTCAGTGGTGCCAAACAATGTCCTTTCAAAAGCAAGACATGGTGAACTTTAATTGGTATAGCTATGGGCTGTTTAGGTGAATTAACTCATGTTAAAAAGTTTGAGAACCATTTCTTATATATGCACTTTATAAACCTTTATTTTCTTCCATAAATTCCATAAACAACCAGTTGTCTCTCTGTTTTTCAATACTGTTGTGAACTGTTTTCTTTCAGTTCTCGGTGAAGTGGAATACCTCCTCTTGAAGCGTCCAGATCATGTAGCCTTCAGCAACGACACGATCTCTGTGGAGTATCGGTACTATGATGGTGGTAATGTGACAGCAGAGAATATGTCCATCCTATTGCTTGATGCCGGTACCAACCAGATCATTGCAAGAAAAGAGCTTCCAGCAAATCAGTCACACGGGATGATAGAGTTTGAGTGTTTCTACTTCAAGAGCGCTGGGGACTTTTGGTTCAGAATGATCTCTGCAAGTGATAATAGTAGTGATGTACCCTGGAGTGGAAGAAGAACTTCCCCCCTCCGTGTGCAATGGCCTGTATTTCATATTGATTTGAATAAGACCTCAGAGGTGCTTGGAAGCTCCCTCCAGGTTGGACTTTTCACAAATGAACAGTTGTGTGCCCTGAATGAGACGGTAGTTTCGCTGGATGTGATATTCAGCAGCACCCTTTATGAACTAGGAAAACTAAGCTCCGATGAGACACTGGGCATTAGAACTAGAAAAGGAATCTTGCTTTCTAGATCCCAGTGGGTAGAGTTTGATTGCCCACCTGTTGGTCAAGAAGCGTATATCACTGTGTTGCTGAGATCACTAGAAAAACATTCAGTCATTGCCTCCATGGGACCCATAGACCTCCTGCACAAATTTGGATACAGACTGGTGGTGGCACCAGAAGCAACATGCAAAACTTTGGTTCAGGTCTTTGTGGTCTCCCCACCGTGCACTTCTACCAGTGGAAAGATTGCTGTCTATAAAGAGGCTCTCAAGCATCCTAGCCAAAGAACGACATGGCTGTATGAAAACACCATTCACCCAGGAGACAACAGGACAGAATTTAACTGCACTTTGTTTGATGTGGGGAAGAACAAGTACTGCTTTGACCTCTTTAGTTTCTCAAACCGAAGCCATTTCTCAACCAGAGTTAAGGAGTGTATGATGATCCAAAGGAACATGGGTTTGTACTGATGTTTGTCATCTTTTAGTAGAAATCAGCACCCTTCTGAAACAATGTGGGTAAAGATAAATGAATTTGATTATGATGTCTTCTAATCAGTAGCTGTTTTCTGGGGTCTCCTATACTAGAGAAAATAATGGTAATGCCTTGATGGTAATAAAATGGAATAGACTGTTAAGCAGAGGGATACATAAGGTAGTAAACTATGATAGTTTAAAATTACACTAAGTTAACACAAAGTACCAGCCGTAACCATTTGGGGCATTTTGAGTGACATATATATATATAAATCTATATATATAGTCCCAGTCAAACTGAAGCTTCACCTTCCTAGTGCCATGAGAAGCTACTACAGTAGATCTGGCCTATTGGAAACACTAGGGTAGGATTTATTTTATCTACATTTAAGCATCCAAAAGCCATGTTTTTAACCTTTAGTAGTTGTCTGGTTGTTCTTTTAGTCAAAAGAGAAAGGCATCTCAGAGGGGTGATTCATGCCACCCTAAGGTAGGTGTATTAGCCAGGTGAGCTGGATCCTCGTCTAGGAGGATCTTCTTCCCTAATTGTTTATTGTAGGGCTTTAGACACCTACCTGTTAGAGCTATATTTTTTTTTATTAGATTAATGAGGATTTGGACAGAGTGAAAAGCCACTCTCTTGTTGCTTAGCTTACTTTGTTGTTGTTGTTGTTGTTCATCAGCCTTTCAGGCCATGTCTCTACTACTGTTTAAAACAGGCCACAGCTCATTTTCTGGCCAGCTGCCAGGTCTTGAGTTTCTTAGTTACTGGAGCACATTCAGCGAGGGCTACTAACATGACTAAGGGATTAGACCATCTCCTGTATGAGGAAAGGCCTAGAGAGCTGGGACTGTTCTACCTGGAGAAGACTGAGAGGAGATCTTAGCAATGTCTATAGATACCTGAAGGGTAGTATAAAGGAGGATGGGGCCAGAGTCTCCAGTGGCAGGATGAGAGGCAGCAGACCTAAACTGAAACACAGGAAGCTCTGTCTGAATGTAAGGACAAACTTCTTTGGAGATGACAGAGAAGCAGGTTGCCCAGAGAGGTTGTGGTATCTCCATCCTCGGACATATTCAAAAGCCATCTGGACACAGTCCTGGGCAACATGCTTTAGGTGACCTTGATTAAGCAGGGGATTGGACAAGATGTTCTCCAGAAGTCCCTTCCACCCTCAACCGTTCTGCAATTCGATGAGTCACTTCCATAGAAAAGATGAACTTCATGCATCTTGCCAACCGCAGACAGCCCGTGGCCCATATGGTCCGTGGGACCAGGCGTGCTCTGGGAGAGCGCGGTTTGGCAGAGCCCGAAACTCTGCCCAGGGGTCTGAATGATCATGGCTAAGCAGCGGTGAGGCGGCGCTGCAGGGCACGGGTGTGCGGGGTTGCCCTTGGCTTGCCTCGGGCTGCCACACAGGAAACTACACGCTCTCAAGCTCTGTGGCGGCCCGTGCTCATCGGCAATGTGTTAGACCTCCCCACGCGACGCCAAGCGGGGGTCACCGCACTTGCCAGGTGGGTCCTTCGTGGGTAGCCGGGAGACCAGGAGTATAGGATATGCTCCGTAGGACACGATCAAGACACGGCCTACCTTAATTATGTTTCTAGTGCCATCTGGTTTTGCTTTGTACTACTGCAGGAATTTTAAAACTGTTAGATCTTTAATTGACACTCTAAACTAAAAATGACCTCTATTTTCACTGCATGCCAAACTCAGTATCTAGTTCATTTATTTAACTTAACTTTCCATCTGTATTCTCTGCTGTCACTCCCTCTCTTTCTTTGGCACAAGTAAGCCCATTTAAAAAATGAAAGCATATTATTTTCTTAATCAAGATAGTTTTCCTGAAGCAGAGAGGAAGAGAAAATTCAAATTCTGTCTTTGTGCCTGGGTGGCAGATAGATGTTACCCCGATACAATCTCACTAATTATCCTGACAGATGAATACCTAGGATATGACATACATAGGTTTCTGTGCCCAGAACTTGACTGTTGTAATTGATAAGATCCACCTTGAGCAATGACTCCCTGCAGTTCGCTTTGTTCCACTGGGTTCCACCGCAGTACCAAATTTACAACTGCAGCTGAAAGAAAACTCGGGCTACATGGGTGAAGAATGGCTTTAAGTCAATAGCTGACAAGCTGGAAGTGTCAAGTCTACAAAGCCGATGAAAGCAAAACCACGCAGCAGAACTGTAAATAAAATGTCAACCTGAAATTAATTAGACTGCAGCACGCTCGACTGTGTGTGCCCGGCTTCAAAGCCCCGCGGCAGCGTTTGAGAGGAGGAGGGCGCTCTGGGAGAGGTGCCTGGTGCTCAGTCTGGGGCTGTGCTCATAGACCGATGGCTATTCGTGTAGCAAGTGCTGCTGCGCAAAAGCATCTCTCCTTAACTCGGGTGTTTTCTGCTTTGGAGCTCCTGGAGTCGCTCAGATTAAGGGCAGGAGAGGGGTGGGCATCATGTACGTGGACCCTGTGCAGCGTGGACCACCACTGTGCACCCGCTCCCCAGCTGAGCCCCACACGTGGTCTCTGCACTCAACTGCCGCTCATCTTCCAGGCAGATATCCGTTTCTCCCTGAAGACACCATAAAATTGAGAGCCTTCTGGTAATTTCTCTCTCACATCCTCTCATAAAGAAAAGGAAATTGTGTGTTATTTATAACAACAACAACAACAAAAAATGATCTAGTTTCATTCTTTAGTGATTGGCTCTTACCCTGCTGCTCTCTGCCGGATGAGAGGGCTTTTCATATCCCCTGTCTTGCCCAAGTGAAGGCGCTTGCATGTCCAAACTGTACCAGTCCTATCAGATAATCCTGGTGTTTTTAATAAACTGAAAAGGCTTAGTCTTTAACTGGGAAGCATTTTCTTTAGGATCTGGTTAGCTTTCTGGCTCTTTTGTGCTCCCTTTCCACTTTTTAACAATCCGTTTTGGACAGCCTGGAGCCCTGCTTTGGCTGCAGTGTTCCGATGTCCCTCTCAGCAACACCGTCTGGGCGGTAGCACCCTCCTTACTCCCACGTAGTCCTCCGCTGCTCGTATTTGCACAGGTTGCATTAGGTCATTTCGCAACAGCTCTTTTACCCTCTGAATTCCTCTGTAGCTGCTTTTATACGTGACCTTTGAGTGCTCAGTCTACCAGTCTGCAGGTATAATTTCTATTACCCTCTGTTGTCTGTGTAATTTTTTATTTGATGATTTAAAGTCTACTTTACTTTGTCTCAGTTTACCAAGTAATAGCTCCATGCAATTGCACTGTCTACTTATCTCACCGCAGTAGTGGCATATTTTCTCACTAATAATCTTGTATTTACTTTCTTGTCAGTGAGGGAAACATTGTATAGCATTAAGCCTAGCACTGATACCCCTGGAGTCTCTCCAAATGCATCCCCACTCAGTGATGATTTTCTGTTGACAATTACAGACCAAATCTGCCACTCAGCTAGTTCTTACTCCATTTAGCATATGCTTTATTATTCCAATACAATGATACTGCCTTGTAAAAGACTAAAGCCCCATAATCATTAAAATTAGCTTCATCCGAACCGCAGAGGATGAGATAAAGTTTGTGTTACAACAGCCATTTTTCAACACTGGTATTTATGACCCTTTATCAATCCTACTTTTTATTCTCCATTCCTGACAGGTTTAGTACAGCTTGTGGAAAAAGAGTCCCTTTTTGTGCCTTGAGTAGGAAGTAGAAGGCTCCTGATAACCCTGAACAAGGTAGAACGCCAACTCTTCCAGCAGGGGCTATCAGCTTCAAAACAAGTGTTGTAAAAAAAGCCTCTGCTTTTTAAGACTGTGAATGTATCTGTTAAATGTGGGGAATATATCTATTAAATGTGAGCCAACGCTTGTGCAGCTTTCTGCAGACTCCTGCTGGAGAACCCGTGAAAAAATAACAGGGCTGTGAGTCACTTCATTCATCTCAGTGGGGTGTTAACTGTTTCATGCAGATGATTTAGAGAGAATCATACAGCTATTTTTTTCTCTCTGTTTGACTGGATTATTTGAATGTCTGAGATAAAAAAAATCTCCATCAGATCATTTTATCCAGGACTCCCGGAAGCTCAGTCTTTGGAAGCTCTGTGCTTCCTTCAGTTGAGATTTGAATGTCCCCAGCAGTGGGACTTCTGCTTTCCTTAGGAAGATGCTCCACCTCTAGCCAATATCCTGTGGAAAACAGTTGAGATAACTCCGATGAAATTAATTGGTAGCACTATGGCATATAAAAGAGCATTTTTTTTTCTGTTATTTCCAGAATTAGTTAGCTTTCTTTTATAGTTCTTAGTTGTGGTCTGGAGACAATTTTTGACCTTGGTGTGACTCCCATTGAAGTCTCTTGCACTTGCTTACAGCAGGGCTGAGTTACCTCCTCTCTGTTGACTTTTCTAGATATCAAAAAGGAGCCATAGATCAGAGCAACAGGACGAAAGGAACGAAGAGAAAGAGGACAGTAGGAGAAAGCCCTTCTGAAGAGAGTAGTCAGTAGGGAAAGGACTAAATAGAGCATGCAGAGGAAAGGCAGGAATCTAAGCTCCCATCAAATTCTTGCTCCCTGAGTAACATTGTATGCATCAGACCTGCCTATTATCTATAGGAAGATCTGGAGACCAATTAGTCCTAGTGCCTGAATCCATATCTGCTTGCATTTCTTTAAAAACGGGCTGATGCGAAGAGGCTGCATCTACCAGCCCTCGTTTGTAGGCCAGTTCTGCTTCGCTTACAGCAATGAGTTCCTAATCACTACATGTCCAGCTTTTTAAAGATATATCTAGTGTTATGGACCCACTGGGGCTTGTTTTAGCTTCTAAATTTAAGGATTTGTAGGCTGTGTTCCTGCATGTCTTAAAGGTGCCCATTTGCAGAGAAAAGACCATGAGATGCCCAGGCAGAGTCGGGGTTTTCTTCTTTGAAAGGGATCCTAGTCCTTTCATTGTCCAATGCAATAACCTGTTGGAGCACGCCACTCTTTCAGTGCTCCTAGGCTTCATTTCTGTGGAAACAGGACAGAACAGGATGAGCAAGAAGGATATATTCCCAGGTCTCACCCAGACACCAATGCAACGCAGGTACAGCCCGTCTCAGCGCCTAGGACGTGATCCCAAGTGCCACAAATAGCTGGCAACCCTCCAGGCTACATTAGGAGCTGCCTGAAAATCATCAGTGCTTTTGTTTCTGACCCATGGTCTTGCAGAAGTGCTCAGGGCTGTCACAGGCTGGCTGGGGGAGGCTGAGCATCCCTTTCTGCTGTGCCAGGGTGGCTCTGCGTGCTCTAGCTCTTACCAGGCCAGCGAGGAACACGGGAAATTGAAGGGAGGTTCCAGGCAGGGTGACAATTAACACAGTTAATTGCGTTTATCCTTCATGTTGGCAGAACTGTCAGCTATTTCAAGCTAACTCATCAAATAGATGTCTTCATGTTGGTAATAGATTCCTCAATTGTATATGAAAATTTTCACACTTAATAGAGCTGGTTTGTGGTATGTGCCTTCTGTTTTCTCCCCTGGCACTTTGGATCCATTCGCCATAAATGGAGGTTAATTATTTTGTTTCCTTGGGGGAGAATAAACTGTGTTTTATTATCTGTTACGCTTTGGTAATTGCAAGAGGTTGCAGAGCAAGCTGCAGGAGCTTAAATCTCCGTCTTTCTCAGGAGCTGGAGAATTTCCTGCTCTCCTGTTGTTTAAGGCTCTCGGTCTTAGCCCCAAAGCTACAGATGCCAAGTGTTTTTGGTAAGGAACTCTGCCCTCAGCTGAAGCTGAAGTCAGTGAGAAGTGCCTCGGAGCTACGACAGGTTTGACGTCAAGATTAGAGAATTACTCATCCTAAATATTGTTTTACGTTGAAGCCCACGGGCATGAATGCAGAGAACCCTCCACTCTCAGCAAAGTGAGTAGCACTGGAGGCGCTCGGCACCTTGCTGGATCTGGCCCTGTGTCTGACTGTAATTAATCGAAGTTAAAACACATGGGGAATGTGGAGTTACATGAATGAACTCGTGCACGCACTGGAAGTTACGACAGGGACTAAATTACCCAGCTGCTCATAATAAATTAATCTACGTGGAGGTCTGTGCTTCCGCATCTCCCAGTGCCAGGGGACTCTGTGCTGGTGGTGGGTGACACTGCTGGAGTCTTTCATGATCCTGAGAGCAATAAAATATCTTGATACTTCCAAGTACCATGATGCCATGAAGTATTTTAGAGAAGGGATGAGCAGGCCTTGAAGAGCTGCTACCCTGGTTGCTCTTCTTGCTGCCCTCCCTGGTAACTCTGCTCACTGGCTGATGTGACCTTGTAGTGGTCCAGGAACCAGGTCTGTGCCCATCCTGCAATGCACGTGAGTAACTTCGCGCGCAGGAGCAGCCCCACTGGTCCTGTGGCACTGTGTTCATGTAGAAACACTCTGCTTACCGGCATGCTAGCAAAAATTTGTAGGATAGGGCCCACGGCAGTTAAATTTTCATATTTATTAAAACACAGCTGCATTTGTTTAAGTTAGAGACCTTAAAAATGATGACATACTATGAGCAACACAGCAACTGATATAGCATGAAATCATAAAGCCATTTCCAGTCATGAAACACTATCTAGTCATTTAGCACTGTAAATTGCTCACTGATCAGGCACTCTGAGCTGTGCTAGCAGCAAAACAAGCAAGGAATAAAATCTAGTGTCATGACCTGTGTTGGCAGTAGCTGCCTCATAAACTGTTAAAAACGAGAAGCTTTAACAAACCTAATTTCTTTTGTATAATTTATCTGATTTTCTGTTTTATCTGTGAGCAGTTAAATGGAATAATCAGGTATAGACCTTTATTTTATTTCTGGTACATTTCGAAGCCAGACCACTGAAGTCAACTGACCCATAGGAGAGTTCCCAGGATATCTGTTCCACATAGCTCTGTCTCTCTAAAAATTGTCCCTAGAGTTTGTTTTTGGATTTAAAGTAATAGTCCTGTTTCAGTGTTACAGCTTTCAACTATTGGTAGAAACAATCCCTTTCTGTCTCTGGCTTCTCACTGCTGTGAAGTTTGAGTGTTGAACACTGGATGAGGATGTTATCTAAGCAAAAAATGGATTTCATTACTTTAAAGAATGATAATATTTGAGTTAACATTAAAACCTGAGCCTGCCTCCTCTTTAAATAAATAAATAAACCCTCAAAATTTCATCTTGAGTTAATTGCCTAACCATAAGCCATAAAACAATAGGGACCCCTAAGCTGTCAAATAAATGGTTCAATAACACATTTATGTGCTAAGAAGATAATAAGAGGAAAAACAATATTGCCTTTTCATTAGGCTTTGTAGGCTTATCCTCCTTTCATGCCCATATAAATCAGGAATAACTACACTTAAGTCAATGAAGTTATCCCAGTGTAAAAACAGTATTTGTCAGGTAGGAATTGGAGTCTATGAATATATAAATTACCAAGCTGTTGAAAAGATTTGTGGGTTAATTTCCATTGGCTCTAAGCAGATCCTGCCAGGTTTGGTTAACGGACCAGTGTAGCGTGGCTGGCACTGGAGCGAGGAGAGGAAGAAACGGGAGAGCTTTGCCCCCCACTCTTACGGGGGCTGGAGCATGTCCGTGCACATTGCTTGTTTTTTGATGTTGCAGTTTGGCTATTTATTGCTGTTTTTCTTAAATAAGAGAAGACAGTCGAGTGCTTTTCTCTCTGGAGCTGGCGAAGCAGGCGTGTTCCTCATTGCTTCTGTGTGTGCAGAAACGTGGAGCCCGTGGCAGCCCTGGAGCCCGTGCAGCGCGACCTGCGGAGACGGCGTCCGCGAGCGCGTCCGAGAGTGTCTCGCCTCGAGGGCGGCCAAACCGGGCTGCGCCGGGGCGCCGAAGGAGACGTCCACGTGCTCGCTCGAGGAGTGCTCGTGTATGTAGCTCTGCTTTTCTTTCCGCTGCGCTCACGTGTCTTTCCAGGTAAAAGCAAAAGGCAAGTTGTTAGAGTAGCTGCGTAGAGCTGAATCGTCTGATCTCTTCAGTCATGCTAATTTTATGGGGGGATCATATTTCTGTGGTTGATGGGATAGGGCTAGAGGCTTCATGGTTTGTGGGAGAGCTAGAAATGAGGCTTTAAGGCTTGATAAGAGACTTTATGCTGCTCTAGGTGCCATGGAAATTGTTTCAGTGGTGCTGGGAAGCTTCCTTGTGCCACCTGCATGGTACCCGGTAGCACTGCCAGGTTAGCCTGCTTGGCCACACTTTCTAGGTCAACCCTGTGCTTCATAACTGGCATTCAGGTTGTCCCTGCTTTGATGGGACTGATCAGTGCTTAACTCCCAGTGCTGGGAGGACTCTGCTTGGGTCATGTCAGGTGGGAAGTGCCACAGGAGTTTGTTGCACCTGGGAAGTGCGGTAGTGACCCAGCTAAAAATAAGAACATTTGAGGGATTTGGGGAAATTGCTTGTTACATGGCCATCACGGTGCTTGTGCCATTGAAAGGGAAGGACAATGGAGCAGGGCAGTCTGTAGCTGAAGCAGGAACAGAGCAGAGTTGCTCTTCTGATGGAGGTGTTGGCTCAAACCAGCTTCAAGATGTTTGTGAATGAAAGCAGCCGAAGAACACAGGCAGGCGAGGAGGCACTGCCAGAAGCGGGCAGGTATTGAACCAAGGCCAAGGGTAAGTATTAAAAATGATACTCCGTCGAGCCAGGCTTTGCATTTGGTCAGTGTTCATTCAAGACTTGGAATATTTTAACAGTTTGCTGTGAAGACTTTTGATGTTTTAATGACTAGAAAACGTTGGCCATGTGGGTTTGGTTATTTCTTAAAACTGCAAGAGGAGAGGGGCAGTTGAGATGCGTGGGGGCCCCGTTTGAAGCTCCTGACCTGTGCTAGGGCAGCCTGCCCTCTCTCTGCCAATCTCTGTCAGACTGAGGAGGGTCTGTGTGCTGACAGCAGAGAAAATCAGTGGTGTGGTTGTTTTTCTAAAGCCAATATCCAGCTGTGCTTTTTTGTGCTGTCTAGTTACCTGCTGTAGGGGTATATCCATAAACACAGAATTGTATTATTTGTCTTGGCTCCTTTTTGCCCAGTTTTGCCATACTTTTCTGGAGCTCTGAGGGCAATCCCAGTGCCAAGGGCTGCTGTGCTCTGAGACTCCCTTTGGGAAGCGTTAGGCCTGCTCCGTGTGTGCAAGAACGGTGGTCTGTGATTGCACCTTGCACATACACAAGTGCCAGGCATCCCCTGCGCTTCCTGGAGGCGTCAGTCCTTCTGTGCAGGGGTGCAACAACTTTAAGACATAGGTGCTTCCCAGAAACTGTGGTGCTTCCTGGGAATGGCAGCAGGCTTGTGCATATGCAGGTTCTCGGCAGTCTGCCTGGAGATGCTGTACGACAGCACGGAGTCGATCTGGACAATCCTCAAATTCCATCAAGGACTTTGGGTTAAAAAAAAAAAAAAAGAAAAAAAGGAGGGGGGGGCACGATATAGGAAACTGAGATGTACAGAGCCCGTGTTTGCAGCCGTTGTTGAGCATCACATGGAGAAATTGCCTTGCTTCTCTCCTGCTCATGGTTTCTAATCCTCCTGCTCCCATGTCAGGCTGCGTCCTCTATAGTATTACATACATGGGGTTTCTTAAATCTTAGCTTGCCCAAGCAGTGAGCTCACGCTGATCCCAAGGCCTCGTGTGCTGGGTGATCTCGGACTGGGAGTGTCTTCCTTCCCCTCTCCAGCAGACTGTCCAAAACCTCCCCAAAACAGCCCATTTCGGCACAGTTACGTGTGCAGTTACTAGTCCAGCAGATGGAGCAAATGGCTGAGTCACTGAAGCCAGTGCAGAGTGGTGGGGCAGAGGCGATGGGCTGAGGAGAAAAGCAAAACTAAGTCCTGTTTTGAGCCATGCTGCGTCCTAGCTGGTTAGCTGAGGCTCCAGGTGATGCAACACAGTGTGCAGTACAGATGCAAAATGGAGTCTTTAGGAAATAACTGTGGGCAAACAGGCCCGAGAGGAGGATGCGCAGTGAAAGAGTTGCTCTGCTCCAGTGCTACAGACCAGGGCAAATGCCGGTCTTGTCGTCTCCCCTGAGATGAGCATATCCATTCCCCACTCAGGCCAGCCCTGCTCTGTGCCCAGGGCTTGGGGGCCGCAGGCTGAGTGGACCCATAAGTTTTAGGGATCCTAAGCAACACAATTCAGCAGGCAGTGCTGCTGTTACAGTCTTTGTACTGATGTTGAGCTCTCAAAGTGACGTGAAGATCAAGGATTTCTCAGAGGTCTTGGGGCTGTCATATAGTTCTGAGTTATGGAAATGGCTCCCCATCGCTTCTTTTCTCAGCTAATAACCTACTGCAGGGGGAGAACATCTTGTCCTCTGAAACCCTGGGCTGCAGTGAGGACAGACTCTCAGAGCACTGCTTGCAAAAGTGGCACTTCCACTGCTAATGCTCCTCTCTCCAAAATCCAGAGCTCGCAACAGTGACTCTCACAGCGTCTTAAACCATTATAAAATACTTAAAGTGATGCTGGATTATAATTATCCCATTTTACATGTATTTAGGAGTGCCTTTTGGAGCAGGCAGAACAAGCAAAAGTAATAATCGCATTTAAATGGTCTATAGGACCCTTGATTTAAAGCAGCTAGATCTGCTTCTGCCAGTCCAAAGTGATCAGTCTTTCTGTGACAGATGCAATCACATTGAGAAAATCTCAATGGCAGACAACCATATTAATTAGTTTCTTTTCTTAGTAGTAAAGTGGCTCTCCTAAGACACTGAAGAGCTGATGAGGGTGCAGTTTTATTGACAAACATGTTTGCTCTTTGTTACAGCTATCAAGCCTCCCACCCCACCTTCTATCCAGCCAGAAGAAGACCAGAAAGCCAATAATATAGTC
Organism: Microcambeva ribeirae; assembly: GCA_035222435.1. NCBI lineage: Eukaryota > Metazoa > Chordata > Actinopteri > Siluriformes > Trichomycteridae > Microcambeva > Microcambeva ribeirae. Next base: position 22,235 of record JAYECN010093188.1, read on the forward strand.
ACCATCACGGGTATCTCCTTATGCTTGTTCATCATCTTTGCCACTGTTCTCATCACGCTGTGGAGGAAGCTCTGCAGAGCTCCCAAGTGCAGCACGGCCGTGCGCCGAAACTCCGTCCATTCCCCCAGCTTCCGGAAGAACTCCGATGAGGAGAACATCTGCCAGGGCAGCAAGCAGCGCGACAGCTTCACGGAAGGAGGTGATGCCCCTGTGAACATCCCTCTGACCTACAGGCGGAGCCTGCAGCTTGCCCAAGAAGATGATGCCTCTGGAAGTGAGAATTTTCAGGTGAATGCCCAAAAAATTATCCCTCCCATTTTCAGCTATCGCCTCGCACAGCAGCAGCTGAAAGAGATGAAGAAGAAAGGCCTGACGGAGACCACCAAGGTGTACCACGTCTCTCAGAATCCCCTCACAGACACGGTTCTTGGTGCTACCACGATGCTCCCCTTGAGCACAGAAAACCAGGAGGAGGCAGCAGCAAACAAATTTAGGATCAAATCTCCATTTCTGGACCAATCAGCCAGTCAGTCCAAATTCCTGGGGGAAAGCTCTAACCCAAGGCTGGATTTTCCATTCTCGCAGGCCAATCCTGCAATGAGCCCTACCCAGACCTTGATGAGAAGAGCTCATTTCAAACACCAAGATAACAGAGGGGAGTTATCAGAGAGGGGCTGTCACAGAAACCCACATTTTAGAAGAACAGCCAGTTTCCATGAAACTAAAAAGGCCAGGCCTTTCAGGGAGAGAAGCATGTCCACCCTCACGCCACGACAGACTCCTCTTTATAGCTCCAGGACCAGAACGTGGGACCAGGGTTTGGAAGACAGGGCAAGGCCCAAACTGAGAAATGCTAATCCACCTTGTGACAAGCTGGATCAGTCCCGTGGCCCTGCGCTGCCGTGTGAACCCCAGGGCCACGGCACGAGGTGCCATCAGAAAGCGTGTCCCTCGGGGAAGAGGTTGGATCTGGTCGCTGACCGGCCACCTGGCGGTCAGGAGAAAGCGGCTGATAAAGCTGAGCCCGGCCGAAGTAAGAGGGGCCCCTCTCCGAACCCCAGGGGCGCCTGGCGCAAGGAAGCGGCGGCCGCAGCTGCCCGAGACACCTACCAGAGAGGCCGAACGATCAGCCCCGTCCAGATCCGAAAGGACAAGTGCCAGAGCTTCCCGCTGGACCCTGAGTTTGCCTTTTATGATAACACTACTTTTGGCTTAACCGAGGCAGAGCAACAAATGATTGACCTCCCTGGGTATTTTGGCTCAAATGAAGAGGATGAAACAAGTACTTTAAGTGTTGAGAAGCTGGTGATCTGAGCAACTCGGCGTAACCCTGTAGGAGTGCGCAAGAGGATGTGCAAAATCTGTTGGCTTCTGCTGGAAGGAGCAAAGGGATCATGTTCTCTCCATTGGGAAAAGGAGGGAGTTCCCAAAGTCTGACTTGTGGGAACACATTCCTTTCTAATTACCGTAAAGTGCTTCCATATAATTATTTTGTGTATGTGTGTGTGTAAAATACATGCATAATACCCTGGGAAAGCACATGATAATGAAGGCTCGACACAGGGACGATCCTGTAGTAGGCTTTGTGTTACGTTTCGTTCATCATCCACCATGCATCCTATCGATCCCCCCTCTTTTACCTTGTGGACCTTGTGCTAGTAGATTATGATGTCCAGAAACATCTGTTCTCCAGTATCCTCGAACAACAGTACTAATTAGAGAATTATTTCCCATTTAGAAAATACAAACTTGTACTCAGTTTTCATTGTTTCTTTTGTAGAGATTCTGGAGCTTTGTTAATCGGTTGTAATTGCTCGAGTCAGTCATATGATGATGTTTCTTCTAGCTGTTTGGATGAAGTTGCAGGCAATTGATACTGAATGCCTCGTATGCACTGAGGGGGTATTTCTCATCATTCAGGACTTCGATATTTTATGTCTGCCAATATTTATATAAAGAAAACGCAGTAATGTACAAATATCTGCAGGAAATTAATAGAAAAAGGCATGTTCCTGGGAGGGCCAAAGAAAACTGATTACAAAATTTTAACCTTTACAGAAATATTACTGGAGCATTTAAGCCCCTGTGAAAGAGACCTGTTTCATCTCCCATCCTTTCTGTAATCATCTTTACGTTTTCTTTTTGTGTGTATGAAGAAGTTGACAGTGATACTACTATAGCAAGCTCAAAATAAATTATGAACAAACCCAGTGAATGACACATTTATTTGATGGATACCTGTTTTGCCAACAAAAAGGAGAAGGGCTTAACAATATCTGATGATTCCTGGAGAACCTTATGATGAGTTACAAAAGTCACATTTTCTTTTTTCGTGCTTTAAAATCAGAGATGAAAAACTGGCAATGAGACACTGCTGCAAATATTCAGATCTGGATTAAAAACCCCTGTAGGCAGCAGAGACAGAGCTCAGGCAGCCAGAATGACTCAGACACTTGTCTTGACGTCTGTTAGAATAACCATCTCTTCAGAGAGTTTGCAAGGAATGCTTATGGGCAGAAGAGAAGATGATACTGGCACCTGGGGACTGAACAAGAGAAGGGAGGTGCAGGCAGAGAACTGTTATTTGTAAAACGACGCTCCCACAGAGAGCTGAGCCCTCCATGCCATTCAGCCCTTCTTGGGCGTGAAGGCAGAAGTGGCTTGTGCTTAGTGCCCTGGCTAGAGCCTGTTCCCTTGCTCAAAACTGCCTTTCGGAAGGGAAAGATACATTTGCACATTTAAGCCTTTTCCCCAGCCGAGCAGTTTTAAAAGAGCCGTATCAGGTTGTGCTTTAGTTAGTTTGATGGCACCCCTGGGGGTGTCTGCAGACCATGTGCGAACGCACAGGGCGGCAGGGCTTGCTGCGAGAGCCTAGGAGGAGCTCGGAGCTCCCGGGGTTCCTGCTGCTGCGAGCGTGCTGGGTCTGGCCCGCAGCGCCGTGGGCGTTCCTGCCTCCCTCGGAGCCGTTCCCCGCGCCGCGGGGGCGAAGCTCCGCCGCGGCCCCGGCGCAGCGTTAGTGCCACGTCCGTATACCTGGCGGCTTAAAGTGCTGGCGAACGCATTTTAGAACATGTCCACGCTTGAGGACTGATCCAAAGCTCATCGAATGCAACTCGTCTTTAAATTATCGTGAATGAGGTGGAAGTGAGACGTCTGAAGCAATTACGGCGCCTGTTCTTGCCTCCCTTGTGCTAAGGGAAACGCCACTGCCTGAAGCGCGTTCCTGCTGGAGCACGAGCTGCCAGCTGGGGAACGGCATCGCTCCGGAGGCTGCACTCGGAGCCATCGGATCCGAGGCATCAAACACGCTGCACAACAGCACTCTGGAAGCGCTCCTCCGGCCTGCGGGGGGATTTATTTGAGCTTGGCTGTAGCTCTCCCTGCTTGGGTAACTGCATTTCTGCTCTTTTTATTAAGAAAAAAAAAAGGGGGGGGTTGCAACACCCTGTACCTGCAGTTGCAGCAAGGGAGGGGAAGCCTTTTCTAAGCCCCTTCCTGCACCCTCTTCTGCGTGTCTGCCCACATCCAGCTGCTGTAATGCATTAGGGAGACCTAGGCACAGCCTAAGTCTAAGATTGCAGTGAACGAGTGAGGCCTCCTTCCTCACAAGGGCAGACTCACTCCGGAGACGCAGATGTTGCTCTAGGCCCACACGGGTCAATGCCAGGGCTTGGAAAGAGGACAAGCCACGGTCTGGCCAGGGCACAAGGTTAAGCAGCACCATGCGCGGCAGCGCTGGCACTGGGCCTCGCTTTTCAGGCGTTGGGAAGTCTAGGGAAAATGTGACCAAAAAGCAGAGGAACCCAAACTACCAAATTTCACACTGAATATCCCCATGTCTAAACATTGTCTCTAGGACATGCTTGAGCCGTGGAAATTAAACTTTTCTTACGGACCATCTAAACTAACCAGGACAGCAAGTGCAGAAGCACCAGAGGGAACAACAAAGGAATGAAATCTCTTGTACTACCAGCGTTCGCAGGACGCTCCAAATCTCTTTCACCCAAATCTCTGCTCAACATCCTACTGTTCAAAAACAAAGTGCTAAGGCCTACGCAGAGGGCTTTATTTCACACTTCATGGATATATAATACAAAATACAATACATATTGACGTAAAAGCAAATAAATGGAAAAGAACTCAGTTTTTTAAAAAGTTTAGAAGATCATTATTTGAACTCAGAAAAAATAGGCTCATTCTATAGCATGAAAGTTAAATGTCAGACTCATATTACTGTTAATTCTTATCTGTTACTAACAACTTCTTAGAAAAGAAATTTTCAGTACTCCGTTTCTTTCAGTCATTTGAGTTGCTTTTTCATTTTGCTTAAATGAGACGGTGAAATTAGTGTGCCTCATGTTCCAGTCATTTCCATCTTCCGTTTCCCCTTTAGTAACTCCAAATTGCCTGTTAGATTACAGAAGAAAATATGACTGAATCATGACAGCATTCTGTGAACTCCTGAGAGTAGCTGTGCTCATCTTAAATTTAGTAAAATCCTCATAATCTGAGTCTGGTTGGCAGCATCAGCTACGTGTGCGTTAGCAAGTAGCGGTGCGCTGTAGCGGTGGCAGTGCGGAGTGAAGCGGATACTGATGAAGGCCGGTGTCTGCGCTGTCTCTGGCATGAGGGGATTACTTCAAAAAAGGTCTAGCCTGGATGCTCCTCAGCAGCTGCACTGCATCGTCTGCTTTAGTCTCATCCAAAAGGAATCCAGTCACAGCATCCAGGGTTGTTCTGAGGCTGGAGGGTGGGAATGGGGGACAACAGAGATTGGTGCTTAAAAACCTGCTCCTGACCTAAGTAAAACCCTAATGAAGAGACACCAGAGAAGGCCAATTCTTCATCATCCTTTTGTTTCTGTTTTCATGCTCTCATATCTCAGATAATGATCATTAAAACAAAGTGAGAAAAATTTAACCCTTGAGGAGAACAGATAGCAAAAAGAACAGGCTTGATCCCCCAAGGTCCACAGAACTTCTTATAAACACTCTCCAGTGAAAGCCTGAGAATTATGGAAGAAGAAAATTCTGGTTATTCCATGACTGAGATCCACATCGCTCCCATTAGATTATTGGTGCTCAAGCAGCTCATGACTTTGGCCTCAGCTGGTAGACACAGGTGCAGCTCCAGTTACCCCAGCACAGGTTTGCAATTGGTGGACTGGCTGTTGGTTTCTACAGTTCCTTGTAGCTACACTTCTCTTCAAAGCAGCAGATTTCAGCTCTCCTGACTGTTCTCACCATCTCCACTCTCCCTGTCAACAAAGAACGGAGCCCTGATTTTCATGGCCGTGTATTTTAGGGAGTACCACATCCCGCGCCAGGTAGCCCAAACAACGCCGTCGTCGTGGGAGCCGCTGTAGCTTCCTGCTTTGTAGTATCGTCCGTTGAGGTTTACGGCGTGGCACCTGGTGACAACAAAAGGGAGAGAGAAAAGAACACTTAGAGTGGAAAGACATTACAGCAAGGTCAGTATTCACAGAATCACAAAATCACAGAATCACAGAATGGTTGAGATCTAGCGATCACCTAGTCCAGCCCCCTGCTCCAGCAGGGACACCCAGAGCACGGGGCACAGGGTGGCAGCCAGGCGG